>JAJGQD010000060.1:27500-63497 GCA_020882685.1 Aphelinus atriplicis
ATTAGAATCATGTTTTCTCATAGATTGTCCTCATCAGTGGAGCCAAAGTGTCTCCTATAAAGGATCAGTCGTATAATCATGGCAATGTTAAGTTCGAGCTTTTGATTAAAGATAATTTGATAGTAGAAACTTATGGTTTTTATAAGGGTAACTCTCCTCTCATGGTTGCAGAAGATACGTCCATCAGTGAAGCTTATACACAAATAAATGATTTCATTTGTAAGTTTATTGCAACGGGGTGTTTCTTGAGCTCGTGACCGCTTCGGCGGGCACCCCGAAGCTATTCGATTCGCGGCCGCTTCGTCGCGGAGTCGTGGCCCGCTCTTGCGAGGCTCGCCGAGCCGGGCAGGGACAGCCCGCGAGCACGTTCCGAGTTGGGGGCCGGTGTCGGCTCCTGATTACCCGTGGGTATAACCCACGGGCGGGAACTGCTCGGGGAAGCTCTACCGGCGCGGGCGGCCACGTGGAACGGGCGGGATTCGAAGGGGAATGAGGTATCGGGGCTCGGCTTCCGCCGCGCGCGCGTCCCTCGGTGCGGCTCGCGCCGATTGTTGGGGCCCGCGAGTTTCCTCGCGTGCAATGGCCCTTGCTGCGCTGGTACGCTGGCGGGAGGGGTTTCACGGGCGCGGGGCGTTCAGTTGGCCCGAAAAGCAGAGGGCTTTTCGAGCGCGCGGAGAGAGGGGGGGTCGTTCGGAGGTGCGAGGTCGGGGTCGAAATAAAACGGGACGCGTGAAATTAAATGAAGATCCTCTTTATTGAGGAGGCAAATACAAGTGCGACTAGACTTGTACGACTAAGGCGCGTAATCGCGCAGAGGGCCGCCCGATCGTCGGGATCGGGTATTCGCACGCTCACGGATATAATAATTATCGACTTACTCGTGTCGTGTCGGCGCTCGCTGTTGCTGTCCCCGGGCTCGCACACCGGCGGCTCGCTTCTCGGAAGCGAGCTAGCGCGTCTCGCCGCGTGGTCGACCGCTCGGCTCTTCAGGGAGAGCGGGTGCGCTGCTGCTCCTCCGCACGGCTCGGTGGCGGAGGCTCGAGGACGTCTCCTCGGGTGGGCGCAGCGGGGCAGGTGTGGTGCTGGCTCGTCGTGCACTTACACGCACATGCACTCGCACTCGGGGGTCGGCGACACGGAGAAACGGCGCGAGATCGATGATCGATCGCGGTGGTCGATCGTGGGGCCGGCGACTTAATGAGCCGTCGTGCGCTTGTCCCCCGGCTCGCGCTTGCGGCGCGTGCCGGCCGCCGTCCCTCCTCCCCTCCCTTCCTCCCCTGGCGGCCCCTCACGTGTCTCGCGCGGGGGTTGCCGCGAACGCGGCGCGCGTTCCGATCGTGCAATAACGAGTGTCCGCTGACACTCGTTACATTATATATAATATCAGGTGGCGTGTCAGCGCCACCGACGACAAGTATGCGCAGCAAGCGCTCGTGGGGACGCGACTAGCCATTATATACAGCCCAATGTCGTGTTCAACCTATATATATATATATTTTTTATAACTTCTAACAATTGAATTCATTCCTCAGGTGTCGAAGGAATAATCATAACTGAACCGAGGAAATACAAGCATAAGAATTAGGAATGTATTGTCGGCTCGATTACAGATGGGATGTACAAGCTTGAAGTCAAATTTAGTGTTGACGCAGATGTTGTGCTCACCCAAGGTACACGTGTGACTTTAAAGGGAATAATGGAGCAGTTCCAGTCAGGGCCTCCTATACTAAAAGTTGAGTCTTTAGAGAACATAATCGTCTCAGATGATACAGAAAGAATATCTTTCATGGAAGTACATGGTGGATATCGAACATCGGCCTAAGCAGGTCAATACAGAAACCTTTATCAAATAATTATAAGAAGTGTATTCGGCAATGCTGATCTGTGATCATATTTTAATAACAGGAAAACAGAGGAGTTCTTTACGAAAAGCTAAAATTATTGGTTGAATAGAATTGACGATTCAGTAAAAAATAAAAAAGCTCTTATACAATTGGTGAACAAAGCAGAAAAAGTTTTACCAAAAGATATTCCTGATCATGAAAAGGAAAAGAAGAAGTATCAAATTAATTGTATTAATGATGCCTTTGGTTCAAGTTATAAAAATACATATGGAAGATTTTTAGTTGCCAATCGTTACATACCACCTGGAGAATTTATATGTGTAGAAGAACCTCAAGTCACAATTGATGATAGCGATAAAACATACGCTTATGTAGCCATTGCTTGGGTCACTTATTCCATGTGATAAATAATCATTCTATATGTTTTGTAGTGAAGAGTGTAAAAGATTAGCATGGATAAAATACCATGACATAGAATGTTAACGACTGTTTTAATTACATAAAACTAAGTGAAAGGCTGTAATAATGAGCATTAAGGAAGCAGGCAGCATAAATAAATTGAAAGAGTTGGTGAAGACTATTGATAATTGTTCTGGTAAATACTTTGAAAACTACCTATTTCATTATTCTGTACTTGTAAAATTTTTCATCTACCTAATCAAATTACTGATATCAGAGTAAAAGTATCGAATTAATTGTAATAATAGTGCCTTTGAAATAAGTTATAACAATACATATGGAAGATTTTTAGTTGCCAATTGTTACATACCACCTGGAGAATTTATATGTGTAGAAGAACCTCAAGTAACAATTGTTGATAGTGATAAAACATACACTTACTGTAGCTATTGCTTGGGTCACTTATTCCATGTGATAAATAATCATTCTATATATTTTGTAGTGAAGAGTGTAAAAGATTAGCATGGATAAAATACCATGACATAGAATGTTGTTCTAACACATATTTAGAAACGACTGTTTTAATTACATGAAACTAAGTGAAAGAGCTGTAATAATGGGTATTAAGAAAGCAGGCAGCATAAATAAATTGAAAGAGTTGGTGAAGACTATTGATAATTGTTCTGGTAAATACTTTGAAAACTACCTATTTCATTATTCTGTACTTGTAAAATTTTTTATCTACATAATAAAATTACTGATGTCAGTGACTTCTAATCACCTCATTTTATATGAATCCTACAGGTGATGGTATCCAAAAACTCCATAAAAAAAGACAAATTTTTAACCATAATTTTGAAAATATATTCAGTTAAACTCATTCGCAAAAATTGATACATCTCAAGCCTAGAGCTGAGATAATTGCATTAGCATTACCTGAACAAGCTCGAAACACAAAATCATTTGGAAAAGAATTCAAATACAAAAATATTAAAAGCTTGATAGAGAATGAAGAAGCTATCTTCATTGGGTCTCTAACCCTGAGGTTGTTATTACAAAAAATTTACCAAAAATAAAGGAAACATAATAAATAAATTATTTTTTTCTAAAGATTTAGTTATTGAATAATATTAAGTAACATAAAATCTTAGAATCATAGATAACTTCATTCACTTAGATTAAAAAACGTCTCTTTATTACCAAAACATTACATTTTTACCTATATTATATTAATAACATTTCTTTTCTTTATAATTATTCAATCTCATCATATCTTTGTCAGACTATTAGCTTTATTATTCAGCATTCATTCAAATGATCTGAAAATAAAATAGATAATATTTATATATACATACATTGTTACATTTTTTATAGTAAATGTGGTTATATTTACCTTCTTTAATCACCTCCTCTATTTGGGTAATCTGGCCCAAATAGTAATCAACGGCATCCTTTAATCATCATTACAGATGTAGTTATAATGCTCCAATTCTTATCGACTTCAACTTGTGTCAGTTTTCTCTCTTTTGACTACATTTTCTGCAGGAGAAATAATCCGTTTAGGCATCATAGTGCCTTTTAATACATCCACAATTTTCCGGATTTCATCCGATTCCTTCAGCACATCTTCTTTTCGTAAAACCCATAAATATGGGTGGGCTGAGTACTTAATTACACCTCTTATACGGACATGTGAACCAACTTAGAATTCTGTCATGTCGCAGAGATTTGGCATACGTATCTCTAATTTATACTTGATGCAGTCGCTCAAGCACCCTTGGTTGATTTTGGTTTTGTTGGGCATAGAGGTTTCTACACAGTACTGTCTTTAATACTTCGAAACAGTACTGTCGCTTAACATTGTATGCTTAGGCCGTGCAAAACCTTCATCTAAGTAGATAACCTGTATAATAAAACTATGTATTGCAACGGGGTGGAATCTGCACTTGTCGTGGTGCAGAAACTGCACCCCGCGCTAATCAAATATGCCCCGCTCCTCGCCCAGCGGCCGGGTTAGTCCCCCAGCTCCCACGAGCAGACGCCGCGCCAAGGGTCTTGGTGGTGACCCCCAGCCGCCCGTACCGGGGTACGGGCCGTCGCTGCTCGCGTAGAGGACGCTTTCCTAGGGCTGGGAAGAGCGGGGGGAAAGGGGGGTTTGCGGGGTCTCGTGCGGCGCTCGCGGTCCAACGTTGCGGCTCACGCCGATTGCTGGGGCTCCGTGGTAATCACCACGTGCAATGAGCCCTTAAGAAAATACTTAATCCTAACGGACACTCGCGAACGCGGCTACTCAGTAAGCCGAGAAACTGAGGGTTTCTCGGCCGCGGAGAGTGGGGGATTCGGTCGTAGGTGCGGGAGGTTTCTTAATAAATACGCGTGACTCTCAAGATTAATTGAAATAAGTAAAACCTCTTTATTGAGGTTGAAAACGGCACAAGATAATACACTTGCGTTGGTGGGCCGGTGCCCGCCAACGACTTAAAACGCGCGCACGCGCAGAGGGCCGCTCGGCCACGGGGCCGAGTATTCGCTCGCTCGCGGAATACAACAATAGCGCGCGACTTACGATTCGCAGCTCGGCTCTCGTTCTCGCCCGCAGGATGGTCGGCGGGCTCGCTGGCTGCTCTCGGCGTCGCTCTTGCGCTTCCTGGCGCACGCGCTCGTGGACTGCCTCGGGGTGCGCGGTCGCGCTTACGCCAGTCGTGGGGCGGGGTGTAGTTGCCCCACGCGCCCGGAGAAAATGCGTTTTCTCTGGGCTGGCGAAGCGCTCGGAGTGTCGCTGGGATTGTGTGGGGACACTCACACACACGCACACGCACGGATACAGACGGTTACGTCGCGGCGCGGATCAAGGCGGGTTAACGCGTGCCAATTAGCACGCGGGTCGGCACGAGAGTGAGAGTCCTTCCGTCCTCGCGGGGCTCGCGTGCCGCGCGAGGCGGGAGGTCCTCCCCTCTCTATCTTCTCTCTCGCTCGCTCTCGCGGGACGCGCACCCCCCGAAGGGCCGCGGCGCGTGCCCGCGTCGATCGCGCGATTCGCGCGCTCGCGCTCGCGCTTCCGGCTTGCCACGTGGCAATCGCGCGATAACGAGTGCTCGCGAAGCACTCGTTACATCCCCCTCGCAGACGTTGGCTACCCGGGGCCAACTCGTTATCGTCTCGCGCGATTGGGGTGTCTGACCGGTGCGATAAGGTTAGGCGGAAGGGGAGTGGAAAGCAAACCCTCGGTGTTTCAATATAGACCTTACGTTTATTGCCAGGCTGTACATGGTTGGGGGAGGTTCCCCCCCCTGGCTGGGGGGGCCTCCCCTTCAGTCTTATTGACGGCCGGTTCTGCTCCTCCTCTCCCTCGTCTTCTTCGGGCCCCGGCCCTGCCGTCGGATGGTGTGTGGCGGGCCTTCAGCGCTTGGATGGGGCGCGGTGCGAGGAGTGGGTTCGCCCCCGCTTGTGGTTGAGCCGGTTCGGGCATTTCTTAGGCTCCCGAACTCCCGGCCAACCACAATTCAAGCAGGTCTTCTTGCTTATGGGGGCGGCCCTCCCCAGAACTCGCGCCCGCTCCTCGGCTTCGAAGCGGAGCTTCGCCAGGCGCTGAATCTCCGCCCTTTCCTTCTCGGCCCTGACCCGGGCCTCGCTGGAGAGCCGAGACGCCTGCTCCTCGGCCTCCCGCTGGCGCTCCCGAGCCGCCTTGATGAGGCGTTCCGCCTCCTCGCCGTCCCTCCGGGCCTTAGCCTCGGCCTCCTCCTGCTTGGCCCTCTGGCTGGCCCGGAGGCGGCGGAACTCCCCTCGTCGATCTAGCTCGTCGCGCCAGTCGACGAGGTCGCGCTCTCGGAGTCCGATGAGGGCTGAGGCCTTGCCGGGATGGGCCCTGCGGAACCTCGCCACCCGCTGGAAGGCACGGTATTGCTGCTCTTCCAGCTCGGCCTTGTCGTTTCACAGGGCGTCGAGGTCTTGCTTGATCTCCGCCCACTCGCTCTCGGGCGTCGAGACTCTCGGGCCCGAGTCGCCCGAAGGCGTGGTCGACTGCCCGCGGGCCGAGTGGGCGGGTCCATCCCGGGGGGACCGAGGGCTGCGAGGTGGAGTGGGCCCGTCCGATGGTGGTGACGGCTGGGGCGGTGGCGCTGGTCCGTCCTGGGGCGACGAGGTTGGAGGCTGGCCTGCTGGTGGTGGCGATGGGGCCTGGTGATCGGGCGGCGGCGACTTCTCCTCCTTGGGCGGCGGCGACGCCTCCTCCTTGGGGGTCGCGGGTCGGCTGCTCGGCGGCGTGGGGGGGCTGTCCGACGACGTGGCTGAGCCGGGAGTTCCCCGTGCTCGCCTCAGTCGCTCCTGGGGCGAGGGCCTCTTGCCCTCCTCCGTGATGGTAGCGACCTCGGCGATTTCGTCGTCATCGCAGTCCCCCCTGCACGCGGGCTGCACCGCCCTCAGGGCCCCCTCGAGGAGCCAATGTGCCACCTGGAGAGGCCTCGAATTTGGCCGATGGTGTTCCAGGCTTAGGGCCCACCGGGTCAGGGTGAGGCGAAACCGGTCGAGGAACTCCCCCAGCTTTTCTGGGGAGACCTCGCCAAGCCAGTCCCGGGGGTCAAGTCGCTGCACCAGCCACTCGTAGAAGAGGCTGGCTACCGCGTGTGGTTTGACCTCCGGGGACTGGTCCTGCGCCCAGTCTAACAGCTGGGCGCAGATAGCCTCTACCGCCCTGATCCGGAGCTCCTCGGGGGTCGGAGGTGGTGGCGGGGATGGTGTCGCCTTCTCCGCCTTCGCCGCCTTCGTTGACCTCCTCTTCATCCTCCCTCTTCTTCTTTCTTCTCAGGTTCGCCCCCTGGGGAAGCAGAAGGAAAGGGGGATTAGTTCGATTTTTCGGGAATTTCAGGACGCGACCGGTCAAAACGGACGTTGCGATCTCGTACGTCGCGGCGAGATCACTCCCGCGTGCACAGCGCTGGGGGGCTTATTCGGGCCTTTCGGTCTTCCGGGACCTCGTTTCGCGGGGGCTTCGCTTGCCCCTGGTACGCTCGGGGCCCCTTGCGTCGGTCCGCTCGGGAGTTCCGGCTCCGCTGCGCCCTCTTGGGCGACCCGTTCGTCCCGCACGTCACCCTGTGCTCGCTTTCCGGTTCGCACTACGCGGATCGCGTGGCGCGGTCTGCCGCGCGGTCTCGCGACTGCCCCCCCCCAGCACGGGTGCGCGCGGGGCGTCGACGCTAGGGTCGCTCGCTCGCTCGCTCGCTCGTTGATCGGCTGCTGGGGTTTGATGTTGGTCCCTGGGCTCGTCCTGGTCATCCTCCCGTTCTGTCTCTTGGACGATGTTGTTGTCCTCTTCATCGTAGAACCTCTTGAGGTGGGCTGAAGTTATCGGTCTGAATACGTTCCCGGCTTCGTCGGTCCGCTCGAACGTGTTCGTTCCCAACTTCTCGCTGATTTTGAACGGACCGGCGAAATCGGGTGCCAATTTAGCCGATATTCCCTCAGCTGCGTTTGATAGTATGCGATTGGTCTTCCAGACCAAGTCGCCTACTTCAAAGTCGCATTCTCTTCTACCTTTATTGTAGTAGTGGGCTTGGCGCTCCTGTGCTCGTGCCGAATTTTCGACGGCGCGGGCTTGCAGCTCTGGCAGGTTACTGACTATCTCTTGCCAGTTCTCGAACGCTGCCGCCTGGCTTTCTTCTTGCGCAGTTCTCTCTTTTTCCCTGCGCAAGGTGCCTGGCTGTAGCGGCTGCCGCCCGTATATGAGCATTGCAGGACTCCAGCCCGTAGACTCGTGTTTCGCCGTGTTATATGCGAATGTCAGCTGAGGTAACTTCTCGTCCCACCTCTTGTGGTTGTCCTCTAGATAGGACTTCATCATTTTCTTCCACGTCTTATTTACTCTTTCAACCGGGTTGGGTTGTGCGTGGTATGGTGGGTTGAAAGAGTGTTCCACGCCTGCTTCGTCTAAGCGCGTCTCGAGGTAATCGTTCTTATACTCCGTACCGTTATCGGTGTGGAGTACCTCGGGCGCTCCGAAGCGCATCAGGACTCGCTCGTTGAGGTTTTGCCACACCGTTTTCCCGTCTGCTTTTCGGGTTGGTATGCATTCCACCCACCGGGTGAGCAAGTCCTCGAAAATGAGCAGGTACTCATTTCCGTGTGGGCTGCGTGGAAACGGCCCGGCGAAATCGGCAGCTACTATCTGCCACGGTCTGGTTACCAGTCGGCGTCCCATCAAGCCGGCTGGTTTCCTCTGCTCCACCTTACATTGCTGACAGACTAAGCATCTCTTCACGTAGTCTGCCACGGCCGTGTATAGGCGGGGCCAGTAGTACCTTGCGCTTACTCGCTCGAATGTCTTATCGCGGCCCTGGTGGCCTGCTGTGGGTTGGTCGTGACATTCGTCGAGCACGCGTCTCTGCTCTTCTCTTGGAACGACGAGCTTCCACGCTAGGTCGTCCTGCCCTAGCACGTATTGTGAGGGCCAGGTCAGGGTAACCGAATTTCTGCATATAAAGCAGATTGGGTTACCGACTGGGTGGTACATCGTATCGATCGAGGATCAATATATGTAGCGTAGAGGTATAAGTATATTTGAATAATCGCGCCATGGATCGACGCGCGCATCCTGTATCACGACGTCGACGACCAGCAGAATACAGAAAAAGGGTTCCGCGCCAAAACGAGAGTTTATGCGGGAAAACTTCCCGCGCGCCAGCACAGGATTCGCGCGCTTTTGTATATAGCTAATAAGTGCGAGTGAGAGAAGAGATACCTCTCTCTCCAACTCATTGTCACCCTATGCCAATCTCCAGTATAAATAGCCCTGCGAGCGAGCAACATTGATCATTACACTGGTAGCGATCAGACGAGCGAAAGCTCTGCCCGAACTGGGATTGGTATGGGTATATCTATGTATATAACCTAATAAATGCCACTTAGAATTTGAAATCAATCTCTTTTCATTGAAATTGTATTTCCATTTGAATATATTTGTAGTGACTTTTAATACACTTAAAAGTGCCTAAGAATCTCTTCATAGCTGAACTTAGAAATAATTCAAATTAAAGTAAATACAATAAGAAAAGAATATTTCACTTCATCTGATTATATTAATTAATGATCAATACCAAGCAACTCAGAGATTTATTATACTTATAAATTCTCTCTTAAACAAGTTTTAAAGTAAACTCACAAAAACTCTTAATATTTGAATTTCATCTTAATTTTCCATATATAAAATTAAGACAATTCAATATTACACAAACCATCACACATTGCAAACATTCACTTAATCTGAGACTGGGTCGCATTGCGCTTCTTGGTAAAGATATCATAGATTCAAAGTATCTGTCTGGGTTGCAGTACGCTTCTTGGAAGATTACGGAGATCTACTCATAGCATCGACATATGCTCATTATCATCCGGACCAATGACTGTGAGAGATTGAACTGTATTGTACTTTTCGATAATCGCATCGTTGGATTCCTACTTTACTAACCGAGATTGATAGCTCTGATTGTAGTGCACTTTTGGAGTATCATTCTCAATAACCAAAACTCATTATACTCATTCAAGTCTGAGACCGGGTCGCAGTGCGCTTCTTGGTAACGACTGTCATAGATAGAATTTGTTGTCTGGGTCGTAGTACACTTCTTGGAAACAATTCTATCTACTCATATTTGCAACCATTGGAAGGAAAAAGAACTTGATAATTATAACGTGCAGAATCTGACCCGTTACAACTGGCGACCGTGACACTCCTTCAATAAAGACAATTTGAGTAAAATTTAAAATGGCACCGACAAGGAAATCGGATGCGCATGAACAGTTAAAAAAACTCACGGAGAAAATCAATGTAGATAAATTATCGGAAAATGAGAAACAAAATTTAGCTTGGAAAACAGCGGTTAATGATGAATTAATTGAATTATTTGTTACGCAAGAGGAATACAAAAGTAAATGCGAAATGTTAATACAAAAAAATGTAACTTTGGAAAAAGAAAAAAGTACATTAGTAACAAAAGTAAATAAGTTAAATGAATCAGTAGAATTGTTGCAAAATATTATTAATGAACAATCGAAGAATATTGATTTATTAATGAAACGTCAAGATGGAATAGAAGAAAATAACAAAGAAAATGAACAAGTGATGTTGGAAATAAGAAATTCATTGCAGAAAGATATTTTTGAAGTTAGTCAAAAAATAGAGTCATCGGAGAACAGACCGAGAGAAATAAATACAAATATGATTAATAGTAGTATCAAAGTAACAATGCCTAAGTTTAGTGGCGTGGAGTATGAAAGGCCGAGAAAATACTTGGTAGAATTGGAAAGATACTTAAAAGTTACGAATCCGAATGAAGCAGAATTGATTTATATTATTGCACAATCTTTGCAAGGAGCTGCAAAAGATTGGTGGTATATTGTTGAAAATGAAGTAAAATCATATGAAGATTTTCTTGAGAAATTTAAAGATCAATATTGGAACATAGTAGTTCAAAAACAATTAAAGAGAAGAGTTGAATTTGGATTATATACGAATCAAAATAAATTAAATAGAGTTAATTACGCAATAGAAATATATGGGATAGCGCAAGAATTGTATGAGAAAGAAAAATGAAAGTGAAATAATTGAAAGAGTGAGTAATCATTTCGAGCGAGAAATTAGACATACATTAATGATACAGGCGGTATCTACAAAAACTAAGTTATTTCAAATATTAGCAGATTTTGATGGCGATGAAAAAAAAACGCAAATGAGAGAAAAAACGCAAAATACTAATGTTGTGAATAGTTATCAAAATCAAAATAGATCGAATGTCAGTCAAAACAGACAAAATGTGAATAACAACACTAGAAATAATTATGATATGAATGTACCGAAAATTCTGGATAAGAATCAGGAACAGCGAAATGGACCAAAACCATGGCAAAATAGACAGCGAACAGAAATCAATGCGATAGAAATTGATGATGAAATACATAGTCAAGCAGCAGCTGTAGAAAATTTGGGAAACGAATAAACGTTGCACATGTTCAATTAAATAATAGTAATAATGTAAAAAATAAATGTGCAACGAAACAAATATCGGAAACTGAAAAATTAAAATATATGGATGAAAAATTCGAATTAGCTTCAAAAATGTTCGAAAGTTATTGTAGAGAAAAAAGGAAAAATTATGTGAAAATAAATTGATAGATTGGATTAAGAACTCATGGATGTATGCATGGTTCACAGAGGAATATTTACAAAGTAAAGTAAAGAAAAAACATGATTTTGAAAGTTTAGAGTTATTGAGAAAATTATTATGCGAGAATGAATATGTAATTCAAAAATCTGAAACAAAAAATATGCCAAATGAAAAATGGACTATAAAAAAGTTCAACGAATACATTGAAAAATCCGATATAAGTAATGTTCAAAATTTGCGAATAGAAAAAATATGTTCTATATTTGAGAATCCACGAGAAGAGTTATTATACGACATAGATCCAGAAATTGTAAATGTACCATCCAGTAGATGCCCAGAAATTAAGATAAATATTGAAAATAGCGTAGTTGATGCTTTGATAGATTCGGGTAGCGAGGTAACATGCGTATCCGAAGAGTGGTACCTGAGAAATGTGGAAATATTAAAATCGAAACCTACGTTACCGATAGCTGGACGGATGATTAAAGGAGCAACGGGGGGAAAATCAGCACGTTTGAAAGTACAAATAATGCTAGAAGTAGATATGGGGGGGCAGAAATTGAAATTAATATTTATAGTAGTGCCAAAATTAATTAGAGATTGTATAATTGGTTATGATACATTAAAGAATTTAAAAGCAAAATTAGATGCAAATTCAGATGAAATCACAGTAACAATAAACGATAAACAAATAATAATACCATATGTCGAGAGTAAAAATGAAATTATGGATACATGCATGAAAATAGTTTATGAAGAGGATACAAAATTTTATGATGAAAATATTGAAATAACTAATGAAGAAATAATAGAAACGATAAGTAAATGTAAAAATGTTAACGATGAACAAAAAAATAGATTAATAATATTGATTAAGAAATTTAGAAAAGTGTTTGATAAAAAACCTGGATATCTAGATATTTATGTACATGAATTAAATTTAACAACAGATAAACCATATTTTAATAGACCATATCCAATTCCGATAAATTATAGAGAAAAAGTGAGATTAGAGGTTGAAAAAATGTTAGACATGGGAATAATAAGACGATCAAATAGTCCGTACATAAATCCAGTAAGAGTCGTGATTAAAAAAGATGGATCGGTAAGACTGTGTCTAGATGCGAGAAATTTGAATAAATATTTAGAAGAAGATCATGAATGTCCACCAGGGGTGGAAGAAATTTTTAAACAATGTGCGGGAATGAAATATATGTCAAATTTTGATTTAACCAGTAGTTTTTGGCAGATTCCATTACATGAGAACAGTAAAAAGTATACAGCTTTTATAGTTGATAATAGAGTCTATGAATTTAATGTTGTACCATTTGGAATTGCAACGAGTAGTGCTGCATTGATTCGAGGTTTGGATTTAGCTATGGGAGAATACAGTTTTATATTGAGATTTGTAGATGATTTGTTAGTTATGTCAAGTAGTTTTGAAGAACATATCGAACATTTAACATTATTTTTTGAGAAATTATTGAAACACAATTTAAAATTAAGTTTTAAAAAATCAAATTTCGTGCCGAATGAGGTAAAATTTTTAGGATTTATAATTTCAGCAGAAGGAATAAAGCCAGATGAAGATAAAGTTAAAATTATTCGAAATGCTAAAGCACCATTAAACGTTAAAGAATTGCAAAGTTTTTTAGGAGTAGTAAATTTTCAAAGTAAATTTATCCCAAATTTCGCAAAAATTACAGCACCATTTTATGAATTATTGAAAAAAGGACACAAGTTTATATGGGATGAACAATTAAATAAAGCGTTTATAACAATCAAAGACATTTTAGCGCAAAGGATGATGTTGAGATTCCCTGATCCCAGTCAGGAGTATATCTTATATACTGATGCGAGTGATGTTGCGATTGGAGCGGCTTTAGTACAGTTAAACTTAGAAAAAGATGAAGAAGTAATAACATTCATTTCACGTACATTAAAAAATGCAGAATTAAATTATTTTACAACAGAGAAAGAAATGTTGGCAATAGTATGGGCATTACACAAGTTACAAAGCTATTTAAGGGGGGCTAAGAAAATAATAGTTAAGACGGATCATGAAGCATTAACATTTTTAAATAATTGTAAATTCACAAATTCACGATTACGTAGATGGAATCTGGCAATACAAGACTACAATTTAGATTTACAGTATATTAAAGGGAATAAAAATGTAGTAGCGGATTATTTAAGTAGATACATTGTTGAAAATAAAGATAATGATAATGATATAATTATAGCGTCAATAACAGCAACAAAACCTTCGAAAGAACTGATAAAGAAATTTAAAGATTTAAGTAAAATGCAAATGCAAGATGAGAAAATAAAAAGAATTAATGAGTTAATAAGTGTAAATAGTAATAATAAGGATTTTACAATTATTAATAATATAATATATAAGAAAGATAGGAAAAATCAATGGAAAATTATGCTACCAAAAAACATGGCAGAACAATTCATAATAGAATTACACGAGATATATGGGCATATTGGGACTAAGAAAATATATAACTTAATAATAGAAGAATTTTATGTATATAATTTGAAAAAAGTTGCAAAAAAGTTATTACATACATGCCATACATGCCAAGTAAATAAATATAGTACTACGAAATTAAATGCATTAATGAGACCAATAATAGTAGAGAAACCAGGGGATTTATTATCAATAGATTTTTTTGGACCATTACCAACATCAATAGGGGGGGCACAATATATATTAACAACAATAGACGCGTTCAGTAAATTCATAGTGATGTACCCAATAAAAAAGGCGACAACAAACATAGTAAAAAGAAGCTATTTGAAGATTATTTTGTAAAATACGGTAAACCTAAAAATATCTGCAATGATCATGGAACACAATTTACATCTAAACAATGGATAAAAAAATTAGAAGAGAACAATATAAAATTAGTATTTTCATCAGTGAGACACCCACAATCAAATATTGTGGAAAGAATTCATAGAGAATTGGGGAGATTTTTTTAGAACATTTATAAAGGATAAACATACTGCATGGGTTAAATATGTTAAAACAATAGAAAAAATTATGAATGAAACAATACATGATACAACAGAAATCACACCTTTAGAATTACATAGAAATATTAAACCAATTAGATTTTGGCATAAAATGTATCCAAATATTAACAATAATAATATAAAACATGAAGAAAAAATACAAAAAGCTAAAGAGATAATGCATAAAAAAATAATTAATAGAGCAAAGAAACAAAACAGCAATAAAGTAATACATACATATAACATAGGAGAAAAAGTATTAGTAGAAGCGAATAATATATCAAAGAAATCGGATAAAATAATTGCAAAGTTCTTGCAATTGTACGAAGGCCCTTATGTGATAAAGAGAAAAATTCAGACGGACACTTATATACTATGTGATGAAGTAGGCAATAAGGAGCGGGGGATGTTTCACGCGGCGCTGTTAAAGCCATATAAAGAGCGATGACCGCGAATGTAAACAAGAGAAAAGAAAAAGCGAGTAGTTATAGGCAAACCAGCAAACCAATATGTCGTGTGAAAAACAGTGTCAGACGGAGAATTTTTCGGGAAGAGATGTGGGAATTCAAGTTCCAGAGCAAGCGAGATGGGACAAAAAGAATTTCGAGTGTGTAAAAATAATGAAAAACAAGAACAAATGGATAACAGCAGGGACGGATTACGTGAAAGGACAAAGCACAGGGATCGACAAAAAGGCTAGAAGACAATATATCATAGGGACACACAGACAAACTCAAGTAAATTCGAAAATGATAATTAAAGAATTGGCACAAAATAGTAAACAACATCAAGAATATAATCCATGCAAAAAATTAAAGGTACAGTTAAACGTATAATTAAGTTAGAAGCAAATAAGTGAAATATAATAACAAAATATATAAAATTTACAGATAATAGATAACAGAAAAGTAACGGTTCAACTACCAGAAATAGGGCAGAAAATTCCGGTAGACTATTTTGAACGGCAGATAGAAGAATTGGAAAAATTAGTGACGGAGAACATTGAGGACGAGAATGAGTACACATACGAAAGTATAGTTAATTGGTTTGAAAATACGCCGGTGGATAAAGATGATATATGGGAACAGATCAAATTTGAATACGAATAAAAATAGTTAAAAGTAAAATTGTTTTCGATTTGTTGTAGTGTAGAAAAATCTCAAACATATTTTAGGGGGGCTCTGTGAGGGCCAGGTCAGGGTAACCGAATTTCTGCATATAAAGCAGATTGGGTTACCGACTGGGTGGTACATCGTATCGATCGAGGATCAATATATGTAGCGTAGAGATATAAGTATATTTGAATAATCGCGCCATGGATCGACGCGCGCATCCTGTATCACGACGTCGACGACCAGCAGAATACAGAAAAAGGGTTCCGCGCCAAAACGAGAGTTTATGCGGGAAAACTTCCCGCGCGCCAGCACAGGATTCGCGCGCTTTTGTATATAACTAATAAGTGCGAGTGAGAGAAGAGATACCTCTCTCTCCAACTCATTGTCACCCTATGCCAATCTCCAGTATAAATAGCCCTGCGAGCGAGCAACATTTATCATTACACTGGTAGCGATCAGACGAGCGAAAGCTCTGCCCGAACTGGGATTGGCATGGGTATATCTATGTATATAACCTAATAAATGCCACTTAGAATTTGAAATCAATCTCTTTTCATTGAAATTGTATTTCCATTTGAATATATTTGTAGTGACTTTTAATACACTTAAAAGTGCCTAAGAATCTCTTCATAGCTGAACTTAGAAATAATTCAAATTAAAGTAAATACAATAAGAAAAGAATATTTCACTTCATCTGATTATATTAATTAATGATCAATACCAAGCAACTCAGAGATTTATTATACTTATAAATTCTCTCTTAAACAAGTTTTAAAGTAAACTCACAAAAACTCTTAATATTTGAATTTCATCTTAATTTTCCATATATAAAATTAAGACAATTCAATATTACACAAACCATCACACATTGCAAACATTCACTTAATCTGAGACTGGGTCGCATTGCGCTTCTTGGTAAAGATATCATAGATTCAAAGTATCTGTCTGGGTTGCAGTACGCTTCTTGGAAGATTACGGAGATCTACTCATAGCATCGACATATGCTCATTATCATCCGGACCAATGACTGTGAGAGATTGAACTGTATTGTACTTTTCGATAATCGCATCGTTGGATTCCTACCTTACTAACCGAGATTGATAGCTCTGATTGTAGTGCACTTTTGGAGTATCATTCTCAATAACCAAAACTCATTATACTCATTCAAGTCTGAGACCGGGTCGCAGTGCGCTTCTTGGTAACGACTGTCATAGATAGAATTTGTTGTCTGGGTCGTAGTACACTTCTTGGAAACAATTCTATCTACTCATATTTGCAACCATTGGAAGGAAAAAGAACTTGATAATTATAACGTGCAGAATCTGACCCGTTACAGTATTTCAGCTCGACGTTCGGGTGATACTTGTACAGTTTCGCCCCTTCGATTTTCCACTCTGGATTGTTTCGTGGATCTTCGGCTACTTTCTGCCACATTTCTGCGTACCAGCTGTCCGTGGTCTGTGCTGTGTGTGAGAAAGCGGACGTCTCACTTTCCTCACCTTCGTACATTCTCGAAAGCGCATCGGGCACGTGATTCAGTGAACCCTTTCTGTGCTCGATCGTGTACATCTGGCCTTGCAACTCTAACGCCCACCGAGCCAGTCTGCTCGTGGGGTTCCTTAGATTGCACAGCCATCGGAGGCTACTGTGATCCGTGATCACTTTTATCGCGTAGCCTTCCACGTATGGCCGGAATTTCCTTATGGCCCACACCACTGCGAGGCACTCTCGTTCGGTAACCGTGTAGTTGCGTTCCGCCGGTGTCAATACACGGCTAGCAAATTCCAAAACCCTTTCATCTCCGTTGATGTTTTGGGTTAGGACGGCTCCGAGTCCAGTGTCGCTCGCATCTGTTTGCACCACGAACTGCTCTTCGAAGTTCGGTCTATGCAGGAGCGGTACTGATGCTACTAGGTTCTTGAGTGCTTCAAATGCTCGCTCCTGCTCTTCACCCCAGTGAAACCCGAACTTCGGACTCGTCAGCTTGGTTAGTGGCTCCGCCAAGCTGGCGAAATTCTTCAGGAATTTCCGATACCACGAGGACATTCCCAGGAATCTGCGCAACTGTTTCAGGTTCTTGGGGGCCGGATAGTCTATTATTGGCGCTATCTTCTCGGGATCGGGTCTTATTCCATCTTTGTTTACGAGCACGCCGAGGTATTTGACTTCAGACCGGCAGAACACACTTTTCTCCCGATTGACCGTCAAGTTGGCGGCTCGTATGCGTTCGAGGACTCTCTTTAGGATTGTAATGTGTTCCTCGAACGTCTCTGTTGCGATAACGATATCGTCCAGGTATGAGAACGCGTACGGCTCAAGATCTGGACCGATTATTTTATCTATCAGTCGCTGGAAAGTCGCACCAGCGAACGATAGCCCGAACGGCATTCTTTTGAATTGGTACAGTCCCATACCGGGGACTGTGAATGCGGTTAGGGGTCTCGATCTTTCGGTCAGCTTGATCTGCCAGTACGCGCTGCTCAGGTCTATGGTCGAGATGTACCTTGCGCTTCGAAGTTTTCGCAATATTCTGTCCATATACGGCAATGGATAAGCATCGGGCTTCGACACTGCGTTCACCCGGCGAAAGTCGATGCACATGCGGTATGCTCCGCTTGACTTCTTCGCCATGACGATCGGGCTCGACCATCCGCTGGTCGAAGGCTCGATTACGCCTGCTTCAAGCATTTCCGCGATCTGCCGGTGCATCTCTTCCTCAATTCGTTTTGAGACGGGGTAGTAACGCTGCTTTATCGGCCGATCGGACTCGATGTTTATGTCATGCTCGATCAAGCTTGTCGCTCCCAGTGTTTTGCTTGGGGGCGCAAGCATTTCATCGAGCATCGAATCTACTTGCAGTCTCTCGCTCTCCGATAATTCAGCGATACCCATAGCCGATAGTGAGCTGACGCCTTCGCTCAATTCTGTGAATTCGAGCTCTATTCTCTCATTGGCGGTACCAACCCAGCACGATTTCTCCTTGGGTTCGTGTACCGCGTTGAAGGCGTCGATAAAATTTGCTCCTAGGATGCAGTCCGTCCAGCAGTCGGGCATTATATCTACACGGATATTTTTCGTTACACCTGAGACTGTGGACGGTAGGTCTGTGTGGCCTACTATTTTTGAGTACGATCCGTTTGCGCAGCGCGTGCGTCTGCCCTTCGCTGGCATTATTTTTCGCTTGCACGCGCTCGCCAACTGTAGACCTAGCTGGCCCATCGTTGTTCTGGAGCCTGCTGTGTCGTACAGCCCTCTCAATCTGAAGTCTGCCACACAGACTTGCATCCACCAGTGTCCCTCTCTGCCCTCGGGGTCTACCGTTTCAGCTTCCGGTTCGGACTGCGACGATTCCTCCGAGGTTATGGAATCACTGTCGGCTTCGCACGTCTGCTCTAATTTTGCGGCTTCCATCGACGACAGAACGGGTGCCGCCTCGTTTACCCGCTCCTCTGTTCGTTTCCCGTGTTCGGGTTTCCTCCAGTGGCTCCCTCTCTCTTTTGGCACGTCAGGCAATTTCTCCGAATTACATTCGGAGCGCCGCATCCGTAACACGCGAACGGACTGCCCTCGGGTGCTCCGGACCTCGCGTTGCTCGCTGCTGGCTGCGCCGGCTTTGCCTGCCCGGGGGGTTTGTTGTTACCTCCCCCGGGCTTATGGCCAGCTTTACCCCCGGTTTGTTGACTAGGGGGCCGACTTGCTGATGCCGCGCGCATCTCTTTCATCTCGGCCAGCAGTTGCTTCAGCAGCTCGTTTGTGCTGTTGTCTGGTCCTGCACTAAACGCGGAAAGCTGCGCAGCACTCTTCGCCTGCTTTCCGTTTTTGCTGCCCTTGAACGCCAGTTCTGGCAGTAGCGTGCAGGACGGGTCCGGAGGTGGCTTGTACACCTGTTCCGACTTGAGCGCCGATTCGGCTTCGACGGCGCGCATGAGCAGTCCCTCGACTGTCGCGAAGTCGTCGCGACGGACCAGCTTCTGTATGCTGGGGTGGAGGTTGCGGTGCAGCAAGTCCAGCTGCTGTTGCGAGCTTGGTTGGGGGATCTGTTTGCGCATTATCGCTTGCAAGCAAGTGATATAGTCGCGCACCTTTTCGTCCGGTGCTTGTGTTCGGTTTTGCGCTTCCAGTGCTAGCATCTGCTGGAAGCGCCGATCCCCGCCGTACCAAGTTCTTGCCGCATCGCAGAACTGTTGCCATGTCGTCCAGCTATGACGGTTGTTCTGGAACCAATCATATGCCGTGCCTGTGAACAACTGCGACAATGAAGGCAACAGGTCTGCCTCCTCGATGTTCGACAGTCGTCGCGCATCGTCGACTTTCGTCAGGAAGTGCTCGATGCTCTTACTGTCCGCGCCGTCGAATTTGATGTTCCATCGGCGCACGGTATGGCCGATGTCGTGTCCCTGCGAAAAGCTCCTGGTACCGTACGGGTTACTCAGGGAGTCAAACGTTCGCTGCTGATTTACAGCGGGACCCTCGCTCCTTGTGAGCGGGTGGCCGTGTACCGGTGCGCTGTATAGCCCTTGGGTGTTTGCCTGTGCCGGCCGTTGGTTTGCCGGCTGTTCGTGCACGCTCGCCGTGCTTGCCTGCCGTTGAGTCGTGTCAAGCCGCGTCTGCGGTCTGCCGACGTGTCCTGGCCATACTGGCCCCGGACTTGCTCCAGTTGAGATGGGCCCGTCCGCCTCGTAGTAGTTGCAGGTGAACGTGTCCTGGAAGTTCACCGCTGGCGGCTGATTTTGCGTTGAGCACGCTCGGGGCCCCGGTGTCGCACATGTCGATGTGTTCTGTGCGCACTGGTGTCCCAGAGCGGTCAATTGCTCTCGCTGTGCCGCCTGCGTGACCTCCATGGCCTTCATCTGGGCCATGATATCTCGTAACTGGGCTTGAAATCCGGCCAAGTACTGCACGAATTCATTCGGCAGGTTGAACGCGTCTCCGCTCGACGTCCGGAGGGGATCGAAAGCCCCCTGTATCTCCGTCGAGTGCGTGCAATCGTGCCGCCCCTGGAGGTCCGACGTGTCGTTTTGTTGCTGGGGCTGGTTCGGCCACCCCGCTTGACTCGTCGATGGTTCTTGCACTCGCTGATCCTGATGCTGATCGGCGAGTGTTCCCTGTTGACCAGCCAGCTGACCAGCCGACCGATCTTTCTCGTTGTTGTCGGCTCCGTCGGCTGGTCGCTGATCACCAGTTTCGTCTCCGCCGGTCGTATTTGGCGGGAGAACTGCGGTGTCTTCGACCCGTGTTGCGTCGACCGGGTTCTCGTTCCCGGGAGGCGTAAGGCTGCTGGAGCGCGCATTTTCTGTGCTCTGCCCGTTCTCTGTTTCGGGGTCTCCGAGCACGGCCTGCAGTTTGCGCAGTACCTCCTGGTCGTCCTGTATCGGTTGGAGCGGGTGCGTCTCGTTCAACTGCGCGTTCGGGTCCGCTATCGTGCTGCCCGTCCGCTCCATGACGATTTTCGCGACTACTTCGTTTCGGAGGCTTACCAGCCTCACTCGCTTTTCGCGCTCCTCTTCGTCGGTCGGCGCGAAGTCCGAAGCCGAGTAGTCGCCCAGGAGCCATTTCTCTAATCGCAGGTGTTGCGCAAATCTGCTGCCGTCTGTACGCAGTTTCAACAAGCCTAGGGTCTCTTGCAGATCCTCGTGGTTCAAGTACGTGATCCAGTTCTCTAGTGAGCTGGTCATGTCTTGAATGTTGGCCGGCATCTTCGCTCTTGTAGCTTTCCGCTCGCGATGTTGACAGGTGGTTAGGGAAACTACAGGTGTGCGCTTCTGTCTACTTAACCTAAGACTCTATGCGCACCACCAAGTCGCTCTTGGTGGCTTCAAGATTTGAAAATCCCGCAGAAGTCAATCAAATCCGACACGGATCTGTTGCTTGTGCGGGATGTCAGGTACTCACTCGTGTACGGCCCTCGTACAGTAATTTACAAATCTTAAAAAAAACCTATCTACCACCTGCAGTTTGTCCTAAACGTGAGCGAGAGAGACAGGATATAAAAAGAGAAGAAAAAAAAACTAATATAAATCGAAAGAAAAAAAATTAGCTAAGTCGACCTAATCGCTCCTTCTCCGCTGATTAGGCTTGGTGCGATTGCGCTAGGGTGGTGGTGGTATGCTATGAATAACTACGCTCGTGATCGCGCCGTTACTAACCGTGGTTCCCGAAAATTCTAATACCGCGAAAAATAAAAAAAAAATCATTTTCCCGGTATTCGGATTACGGCCGTCGACAAGTGAAAAGTGTACGGTTTTTCACCCCTCGATGCGGAAAAAATCGCGGCTCTATTTCGCGTGGTCACTGCGTATCGCGTATGCAAATGAGAAAGAAAAAAAAATTTTAGAAAAATTCGAAAAAGAGAAAAAAAATCAAAAATTTACTTTATAGTGAATATTTTAATCTAATTTTATGAATATTAACGAAAGTTCTCACTATTCTGTAGGCTAGAAGAGCCCCGACAGAAAAAGTGGATTATCTCGAAAAATAAAAAAAAATAATGAAAACGCGCCAGGAAAAAAAGTTTTATTGAAGGGAATCGGTTCCCAATCCGATTCCAAAATTCGGTATCGTTCCGATTCCAAAATTCGGTATGGCTACGGCCCCGGTGAGCGCGCTGCCGCGGCACCCGAAAAGGTGCGTCAGCCGTCCCGGCCTACGCGCCGCTGCTGCGCGCCGCGGGTGCGGTCTCTATACGCGCCCGCGCGGCCGCTGCGCGCCATTCCGCCGCCCCCACCACGCCGCGCTTGCCTGCCCCTTACCGCGCGCGCGCCTCTACCTGTTGGCGCGCCCGGGTGCAAGCTCGCGTCCGCGCGCGCTGCTGCCGAGGGCTCTCTCCCCCTTCCTCGCGGGCTGTCCCTCGTCAGCTCGCTCGACTCCAATATTCGGGAATATTTCCCTCTGTCTCTCTCACTCGCGTTGATTACCGCAGCGGCCGCTATAATAGCTGCTCGCTGCTCTCTATGCGCTGGAAGTAAACAAGGTGCACAACAACACCTCGCCCCTGTTTACTTCCAGTGGCCCTCTGCGCTCGCTCGCACCGACTTATTCGTCGGTTTTATGTCCGAGTGGAAAATCTCCACTCGGAATATTATTTCGAATTTAAGATCGCGATTCCGACTCCGTCGATTTTTCGAGTCTCGCGGCCGAGACTTGCGGGAATTTTTCCCGCGCGCGCGCCTTTTCGGCTTCTCGGAACGCGGCTTTTCGTTTCTCGATCGACTGGCCGAGTCGGAATTTCGCGCGAATTTAATTATTTAACAAAACCCGACCTCCTCGCACGCGAAAAACACGGTTGGGCGCCATGCAACGGGGTGGAATCTGCACTTGTCGTGGTGCAGAAACTGCACCCCGCGCTAATCGAATATGCCCCGCTCCTCGCCCAGCGGCCGGGTTAGTCGCCCAGCTCCCACGAGCAGACGCCGCGCCAAGGGTCTTGGTGGTGACCCCCAGCCGCCCGTACCGGGGTACGGGCCGTCGCTGCTCGCGTAGAGGACGCTTTCCTAGGGCTGGGAAGAGCGGGGGGAAAGGGGGGTTTGCGGGGTCTCGTGCGGCGCTCGCGGTCCAACGTTGCGGCTCACGCCGATTGCTGGGGCTCCGTGGTAATCACCACGTGCAATGAGCCCTTAAGAAAATACTTAATCCTAACGGACACTCGCGAACGCGGCTACTCAGTAAGCCGAGAAACTGAGGGTTTTTCGGCTGCGGAGAGTGGGGGATTCGGTCGTTGGTGCGGGGAGGTTTCTCAATAATTACGCGTGACTCTCAAGATTAATTGAAATAAGTAAAACCTCTTTATTGAGGTTGAAAACGGCACAAGATAATACACTTGCGTTGGTGGGCCGGTGCCCGCCAACGACTTAAAACGCGCGCACGCGCAGAGGGCCGCTCGGCCACGGGGCCGAGTATTCGCTCGCTCGCGGAATACAACAATAGCGCGCGACTTACGATTCGCAGCTCGGCTCTCGTTCTCGCCCGCAGGATGGTCGGCGGGCTCGCTGGCTGCTCTCGGCGTCGCTCTTGCGCTTCGTGGCGCACGCGCTCGTGGACTGCCTTGGGGTGCGCGGTCGCGCTTACGCCAGTCGTGGGGCGGGGTGTAGTTGCCCCACGCGCCCGGATAAAATGCATTTTCTCTGGGCTGGCGAAGCGCTCGGAGTGTCGCTGGGATTGTGTGGGGACACTCACACACACGCACACGCACGGATACAGACGGTCACGTCGCGGCGCGGATCAAGGCGGGTTAACGCGTGCCAATTAGCACGCGGGTCGGCACGAGAGTGAGAGTCCTTCCGTCCTCGCGGGGCTCGCGTGCCGCGCGAGGCGGGAGGTCCTCCCCTCTCTATCTTCTCTCTCGCTCGCTCTCGCGGGACGCGCACCCCCCGAAGGGCCGCGGCGCGTGCCCGCGTCGATCGCGCGATTCGCGCGCTCGCGCTCGCGCTTCCGGCTTGCCACGTGGCAATCGCGCGATAACGAGTGCTCGCGAAGCACTCGTTACAGTATTAAGCATGGAATGAATGTGAATGGAATGATTAAATAGATTGAATTATATTATTGACTCACATTGCCTGTAATAATCAGACTCTTCATTTTTTCAACTAAATCATCCCAAACAGTGCATTGGATAATTGCCCCTTCTTTATTGCAGAGGTGAAATTTCATCATGTTGGATTTCATTTCTGTCGCGTCGACTATACCAATGATTTGCCTAAATTAATTATCATAAAATTAATAATTGCATGATCGGCATATAATCTAGCTACATATCAAAATCAAATTAAACTTACACAGTCTTATCATAGATGAGAATATTATCTGTCATTTCTTTGGTGAATATGAGCGAGTGGATTTCGTCGTCGTCAAAGTTATGATACTTATCATTGTTCATCATTTTTTATGGAAAACAGAAAGAATCTGCGTAATATTCACAGAAGTCAAAGACGATTCGTGAACGATACACTTTAGAACGGTTGATCCGTTGATTTTAATATTTGCTCACAAAGGAGATGTATCCATGAAATACATAGAGAATAGAGTGGAGTGGAGTGATACTCTAAAGCCCGGAAAACAATTAATAAAGGACCGTTCACAAATGGTACACATGCGCACATCGTAACTGGGCAGATTGCGTAACCCAAATAATTATGCAGGAATGAAATAATTGCGAAAATCATATCGAAAATGATCTTCCCATTCTGATTGCGCACAATTGGTTTTCGGGCAATAAATGTATATATAGTTTATTCGATTAGAGAATTAGAGAATAAATAACGATTCATTGTACTTTTGTACAATTGGTATGGGCATTTTTTTCTTATTATACATTATATCCTATATACTCAGTATACGGCCGGTTATACAAAAACCTTCCGTATTTTCCGTAAAGCAGTGCCTTTTATGTATTTTTTCTTATAATAGAGAAACAGAGTACGTTACTATATTCCTCACACACACTGTGGATGTATTTTGGAACAACATCGTAACATCCTTCGATGTTTCTGATACATGATTACGCATCCCTTTTCCATGATAATTGTGGTTAGTGAAATTAACTTTGAAACTACATACCTATCCTTGCTATCACTTTATATTAACGTTACAGTTTATATATACGTATACTTTAGTGGAAAGTTTCAAAACTTTATCTTAAAATATTAACGTTACAGTGTATATTTTAGTCAATAGTAACAATAATTTTCATTACATGAAAAATTCATATCTGAAAAACTCCGCGCGCGCGGTACGCGCGCTAAACAGCTTCTAGTAATTCATAAATACGCATTTATGAATATGATATACGCATATTCTCAAATACGAAATCAAATATATGCAAGATCATATTATTCAGATCTAATATGTTATTTGGAATAACAGATGTATTATTTCAATAGACATTTTTACTCATACACTATCTTTATATATTCCAGTTAATTTTGTCAATTAGGACTCAAGAAAGTAATGAAATCTAAAATCAAATGCCAAGTATCCAACTGATGTAATTATTCTACTACTAAACATATATTTTTGCAAATTACATTCACAATCAATTGTATGTCAAGTAAAAATCTAAATGGTGGAAATCATCGGGTTTCACTAATTTTGACAATTTGTTGACTCGTATTATGCAATAACTATTGTCGCTACATACGCGTATTCGCCGTCTATCAAAGCCTGAGAATAATGCCAATTGTCTAATGTCGGGATATTTCTTTTAAGTTCAATATTTTATAACATTCAACTAATTGTTTATAACTTTTGGGTGTTTTCACCTATATTTGCCAAAAACTCAACATTAGACAATTGAGGCATTAGTCCTCGAAACGTATCCGCAAACCGTTTTAAATTTCATAATAAATCAATGACGCAATTCGTGTTAACATAATTGTTCAATAAGCTGTTAACATTGTTTATTCGCGATGTAATAATTCGATTTTCATATTTCAACTTGTATTCGATTCTGGAGATCACGTACGAATGTCTATTGTAACGTTTTTGTGAAAAATATAATGTAAAAATAATTAACAATAAACAAATTACGTTATTACATGATGCGTTACGATTCATTCGCATATCTCCACATAAGGATCTCAGTGTTATTTAGGCAATCTCGAATTTAGCTAGAAAGATATTTTTGCATAATAAACTACTACGCCACAAATGCAGTTAACAGATCGCGTAATTTGTTGACTCGTATTGCAGTGTATCTAGTATGTCTGGATACTTCGCTCTTTTTCTACTGATCCCGTAGTAATGGCGTCTCGAGCCGTATGCCCGCATAATTTGATTTTTCATAGTTTTACGCATCTTTTCGGTATCATCCATATTTCCATATATGGTTAGATATATCTATATATATACGTTTTGAATCTACCCGACGATTCATGTATACCGCGTCACGCGCGTGCAGGCGCATAGTCGTACGGGATCTTATAACTAATACTTTCATGCTCCCTTCAACCAATAATTATTTAGCATCATCAAACAGTTACATGCTAAGGGCTTGAGTTGCCCTTACAGGAGTTGAGTTATGACGGCTGGGTTGCACCCAACATTTATTACATGGGCTACGCCAGTGCGGTCAACGTTGCCGGAGTCAGGATAGCGGGTCTATCTGGCATATACAAGAATCATGATTTCATGAAGGGCCATCACGAGTTTCCTCCCTACAGTGAAAGTGCTATGCGCTCCGGCTACCATATGAAAAATTTAGAAATATTTAGATTAAAGCAGCTCTCTAATAAAATAGACATTTTTATGAGTCATGACTGGCCCTTGAGCATAACAGAATATGTAAATGTCAATGCGCTCTTGAGAAAAAATCCATTCTTCAGGTAAATTGTTATCCCTAGCTTTCAAGAGGCGGAACCAATCCATTTATACAGACACTGAATACTTAGCATGATTAATTCTTATCAATTGTTATTGTATACGAAGTCTTGTTTTATTTTGGAATTATTTTTTATTGCTTCTAATCTAATTGTGTCTACTTCAGTTGGTTCATAAATTTGTGATAGTATAGTGATAGTATAGTGATAATACTAATATTTTCTTAATTATGATTGTAGAAGCGATATTCAGAATGATAGCCTTGGAAGCCCACCAGCAATGGAGTTGCTGAGGCATCATAATCCCACGCACTGGTTTGCTGCTCACTCACATTGTAAATTTGCAGCTCTTGTTATAAATGAAGATCACTCCAAAGAGACAAAATTCTTGGCTTTAGACAAATGTCTACCGAGGAGAAAATTCATGCAGATAATTGAAGTTGAATCCGACAAGAGCTTACCCATTGAACTTCCGTACGACTTGGAGTGACTGACTATTTTGTTTTTATCCAATCATTTGCTGAGCGTTAAAAATGGTACGTACTACATGCCTGGACCAGTTCACCAAGGAAGATGGATTTTTACTCCAACAGAAGAAGAGAAAGAAAAAGTTAATCATAAGATGAATTATAATCTGAAGGTTCTTTTGAATTTTAAAATGTCTGTAGAGCCTCACAATCCTGAATTCAAAAATAAACGAGTCAATTAAACGAACCTAGCTATCAACGAGCAAACTACTGAATTTTGCAATAGAATTGGGATAGATGATCCTTTTGCTCTCTCGAAACTCACATTTGGTATACTGCACTAAAAACAGTGTGCAGGGTAGAATTGACATTCTATTACATAAATGTATAAAAATATTGAACTTGGTACATTGAATTATTACAAAATGTACAAAGAGTGAATAGATTGTGTACAAAAAGCTAAATTGTACAAAGCAATTTCTATTTTCTAAACATTTGTGTTTTTGTAAGTAAATGTTTCTTATAGAAACTCTTATCCTACTGTGGACTTTATTCCATACTAGCGTCCCCCGTCGCGGCTTCGCCCGCGAATATGTGTATTGAGTTCGAAATATTGTTACTCTCATTTATTGTTGAAGAACTCGTATAATATGTATTCATTTGTAAACTTTGATTAATTTGATATTTTGTAATCATTGGAGTTGTATTTTCCATGTATCCTCTGAGAATTGGAGATTTTGGATAAACGGCGTTCTCAGTTTTCGAATTTTGAGGAATTAATATGAATTATTCACGTGCAACCCCTGTCCGTGGAAGAGCAACATACAATTGGCCGCGTGGAAAATATTCTGTTTGCAAATCTACCCCTACGTACTTAAAAGTCTGTCCTTGAGATTTCGTTAGCTCGAAATGAAGTCATTTGAAACAGTGTATTATACTTCCTTAAATAGGCCAGAAAATGTGGAATCAATGCGGTTCTCTGAAAGAAGACTTTTGAGAGGTTCTGGTGGCTCTTCAACAGCAGGAAGATTAATTTTTCCACCAGAACAGCACAATCCAGGAGCTTCATCTGGCCACTTTATGGCTTGACACTTGTCACATACTTTATTCATAGATCCAACTACAATATTTTTTATATAAGCGTAATTTTCAGTTGGATCATATTCAAGAGCAGATATTCCATATACTATTAACGGGGATTCAATTATTCGACCGTGACGAACGGATTGCGTTCGTCTGGATCTAATTGTGCACCGCCTAATGTTACTTCTGGGCCTCGGCATTGTTACCAAAATTATTTGGCAGCAGGGGACTGGGATACGAAAGATCCCAGAAACAGGCTGAGCTCATTTTCAAGCTCTCCTATACAGCCGATAGAACGCTGACTCTCTTGCGAGAGAGCGCCGCACTATACCTTATACACGTGCGACTCAACGCCTCGCCATCTACTGGCGCGCCATGGTACTTTGTCGACTACCCCCACCACAGAAAAATGCATTGTCGATTTCTCGGTTTCTACTCAAAATTTTAAGATGCCACATATCCATAAACATGCCTGGAGTGGTCAAGAATCAACTATCAAAATTTCATAAAAATCAGTTCAGTAGTTTTTGAGATTAGCGGCCACAAAAAAACAGGCTGTCCTTTTATATAATAGTATAGATGTATACATACGCATACGTGATATTCTTCCTGAAGTCAAATCGCTATCCATACTTCAGACGAATCAAGCTTTCCCAGCAGAAAAAGAAATAATGAGTTATAACAATAGTAAACTGACTGATGACCAATATTTATCTACTTATAATCAAATAAAGAATAATCAAACACTAGATTTGGATCATTTCATCAACTCTTATGAAGAAAGTAGACATTTTAAAACTCCCACTGACATATTTCTTGATATGCTTGGTATCCAAGAACGAAGTGCCATACCTGAATTTTGTGAATTCATTACTTGTAAATTTAATCATTGCTTGGAATAATTATTTTCATTTAATTTTGTATTTTAAATTATTCTTTACTAAAAACAATGCAGGTCTATATTAGAATGTTGTTTTGAAGCGATACATAGCATTGTATGTACATAGCTGTATTGAACTATTATGTGAATAGATTAGCATGTAAGCAGAAAGAGGCGGTACATAAATAAAAATCTTGACAATTCATTTTCAATCTTGTACTTATGCTCGATTTAATCTATGTAAATAATTTTAATTTACATCAAAATTCGACCCATTTACAAAATGTGGATAGATGTCTAATTTTTGTACTATCAAATATCTTCCTGTACAAATTTTAATATTATTAAAATGGAACTTTGAATTCAATTCAATATAAAGTTCATTTTTTTGAAGAAATTAATGTCGAATATGGATCATATTCACTGTTGTTTATAAATATTCAGCTACCAATAAGCTTTGTATAGTTCTGCCACTTTCATAATTATATCTCTATGACTAGCATAAAGTATCAATGAAAAATCAAATGACTCAACTTTTTGATAATTCTTAATACAATTGTAGAAATATCATTTTGTAATTTTGAAAAATAAATCATGCGAAGCTAATAGAATTAATAAATTGTTAACTTGTTTTTCTTCTTAGTAAATAATCAAACATATTCTTCTTCCTAAATAAAATAGATTTGAAAAAAGTATAGAATAAAATTTTTTCTAAGTAAAATAGATTTTCAAAGGAAATAACTCAAGACACGTAATGTTTTATAAGTGGTTCGCTTTCATTAATAAAAAGTTATTTTATTTCATTTTTCCACATGACATTATGGCCTTTGATTATTCATATTTTTGTTCTACTGCGTAGCCTGTCTTCTTCCTCGTTCATCTTCATTTGTGCCAGTAGTGTGGTTTCTAACAACGGATGAGAAGAAATGGGCCAGATTTTCAATATCCCTCTCATAAGGATTGATTCTTCTTCGCCTGCTGGCCCTGTTTCCTCTGGGCCTTCTTCCGTTTCTGCCAGGAGAATTGTCAACAGCATTAGCCCCATCAGTGACAGCATTGGCTGCATTATTCGCAGGAGCATTGGCAGGAGCATTGACTGCATTATTTGCAGCAGCGTTCGCATGATCATTGGCTGCATTATTTGCAGCAGCCTTGACAGGATCATTGGCTGCATTATTCGCAGCAGCGTTGGCAGGATCATTGGCTGCATTATTTGCAGCAGCGTTGGCAGGATCATTGGCTGCATTATTCGCATCAGCGTTGGCAGCATCATTGGCTGCATTATTGTTGGCTACATTATTGCAGGTAGCAGCAAGTGCTGCAGCAATGGCAGCAGCGATGGCAGTAGGATCAAGTTGATCTGCAGCTGTAAGCATCAAATGTAAAATCAACAATGAAACCTTCGTAGTTGAAAATTTGTTAATTTAAATGATTTCACAAGATAGATAGATTTGAGAGTATGGAACTTTCCTGAGAGAAGATCTTAAGAAACACAATAGTTATGTGTAAATAATTAGATGTACAGAAAAATAGAAAGCAAATACTGGAAAACAGAAAATATGTCAAGTTAATATCGAATAAAAACCTTACCTCGCTGATTTCCCTGTGCAGTCATCATGGCTTCAAGTTATTTTGCCGTGGCCAGGACGAATGAATTATCTCGATCCCGACACGAGTGGTATTGTGAACGCATGCAAATTCTGCAAGTTTGAACAAGTTCAACAAATTGTCCTACAAGTCCTGCGCAGTATATTGGCGCATTTTTTTCTACACTTTCAAAAACAGTGTGTTAATTATTAAAAAACTACTTGTATTTAACTGAAACTTGATTCTAAAAATGCGCGTATCGCAAAAGGTTTGCTTGTGTTTTTTACATAACATATGAATCAAAACAGAGATCTAATAGCTTCTCATAAAGAATCAATATTCAATTTACTGAGTTTGACGTGGTGATTATATATATATATATATATATATATATATATTGTTATAAACATACAATCACAACTGCGCCACCGGTGGCAGAAGAACTAATTAAAAACTAATCAAATCGGCCAAACGTGTATTCCACTGTTCGCGTTGTTTCATAGATTCTCTATTTACACTTTACATGTGACTCAGTCATCTACTTAATAGAATTCTGGCTAGAATTTGGCTTTGAGTTTGCAACGGGGTGGATTCTGCACTTATCGTGGTGCGGAAACTGCACCCCGCGCTACTCGAATATGCCCCGCTCCTCGCCCAGCGGCCGGGTTAGTCGCCCAGCTCCCACGAGCAGACGCCGCGCCAAGGGTCTTGGTGGTGACCCCCAGCCGTCCGTACCGAGGTACGTACCGTCGCTGCTCGCGTAGTGGACGCTTTCCTGGGGCTGTGGAGAGCGGGGGGAAAAAGGGGGGTTGCAGGATCTCGTGCGGCGCTCGCGGTCCCTCGGTGCGGCTCACGCCGATTGTTGGGGCTCCGTGGTAATCACCACGTGCAATGAGCCCTTGAGAAAATACTTAATCCTAACGGACACTCGCGAACGCGGCTACTCAGTAAGCCGAGAAACTGAGGGTTTCTCGGCCGCGGAGAGTGGGGGATTCGGTCGTAGGTGCGGGAGGTTTATCAATAAAACGCGTGACTCTCGAATTGAAATTAAATAAAGGAAACCTCTTTATTGAGGTGCAAAAACGCCACAAGATAATACACTTGCGTTGGTGGGCCGGTGCCCGCCAACGACTTGAAACGCGCGCACGCGCAGAGGGCCGCTCGGCCACGGGGCCGAGTATTCGCTCGCTCGCGGGAATACAAAAATATCAGCGCGACTTACAATTCGGCGTTCGCCTGTCGCTCTCGCCCGCAGGATGGTCGGCGGGCTCGTTCGCTGCTCTCGTCGCCGCTGTCGCTGGTCGCTGGTCCTGGCGCACGCGCTCGCGCTTGGCTTGGATGTGCGCGGTCGCGCCTACACCTTTCGCGGGGCTGAGGTTGAGTTGCCCCGCGCGCCCAGGGAAAACGTTGTTTTCTCCGGGCAGGTGTAGCGCTCGGAGTGTCTTCGGGATGTCGTGGGGACACTTACGCACACACGCACTATCTCGGGGCTGCACGTCGCGTCGCGGATAAGGCGGATTAGCGGCGCGTGCTAATTCGCACGTGGGTCGGCACGAGAGTGAGAGTCCTTCCGTCCTCGCGGGGCTCGCGTGCCGCGCGAGGCGGGAGGTCCTCCCCTCTCTATCTTTTCTCTCGCTCTCGCTCACGCGACGCGCACCCCCCGAAGGGCCGCGGCGCGTGCCCGCGTCGATCGCGCGATTCGCGCGCTCGCGCTCGCGCTTCCGGCTTGCCACGCGGCGATCGCGCGATAACGAGTGCTCGCGAAGCACTCGTTACAAGTTATATAAATAATAACTCAAAGCCGAGAGCACAAAGGGTAAGAAAAATTCAATATAAGTATATATCCTTTACTAGTAGTATGATAGCTCTTACCTCAATCTCTTATCTTAATCTGATGTTCATGTACTAAAAGTATATCTTTGGAATTAAATTCAGTAATACTATGAGGCAATACTTATGCTTTTACTCATGAGAAGTTACATTCATACTCTTTGTATCTTCAAAATACTCAGTGCAAGTTTATTAATCACTTTGACGTGTACATAAAAAATGACCAAACTTTTGGATTTGGAAAAATATGTGTTAATTATTTACATTATAATAACAAAATTATACTTTGTACTTGCTTTTATACATTGTTGATTAGTCTATACACTCTTGACTAGTTTATTTACATTTAATTGTGGATATCCCAACAATCTTGCCCATAAATGTAAAACAAAAATAATCTTAAACCTGTTGTTCGTCTTCTAGTATGAAATCGCTAATAAACATACTTTTATCCAGTCTATAAATAAGTTTCTCTGAATTTAAATTTAAAAAAATTTCTGCAACTTAATTGAAAGCACACCTGTATAAGAAGATGTCAAGTTGAAAACGAATAAATGAATTTGCAACAAATGAATTTTATTTTTTTTCCATCACTTATGTTCAAGTAATGATTGTGAAATATGTGTAGAAAGGTTAATCATGAAAATTACATTGTAAAATTGAAATGAAATCATGCATTGTAATTACAATAATTATATTGATCTTAGTTATAATTGCTGCAGCAATAATTATTCTGTTCAGTCCAGGATGGGTGAATGGTTTAAATTTTACCTTTACCTAGAAACTACAACTATTAGTGATGTAAACGAAAAAGTATGGATAAGAAATAAAACAGTATAACATCGGTAACATAAAGAAATGTATTCAAGTCAAATACTATTACATAAATGTTTCAAACATTCTCTCCTGTTACGGAACATGTTCATATAAAGTTATAGGGCTCATCTGTAATTGATTTCAAAGTGAATAGATGCCTCATCACTAGAATCATAAATACCTATTTGATAAGTCTAATGATAAAATTATTAATTATACCAAGATCTTATGCGAATTTCATTACTAACTCTTAATAGTAGAAGTTTACACAAATGTTATTACTCGACCCTTCTACACTTAAGACTTCTTGTGGCTGTTCTTGGTATATCACACTATAAACAGTGTTACTAGAAATTTAAATTTTGGCAAAGGGCACACCTTGATAAGTTAAATGATGCAAATATGGCATCATACCACCAACAATAACTCGTTCTTCATAAATTTCTGCCACGTAAATTCCTTCACCTCGAAGATCGAATACTGTGGCAGCTTCCATTGTTCTCATGTGCTATAAAGATAGCTTTGGACTACCGCCAGAAGGCTGTAAAATTCCATATTCAATCAATGATATTTATATAAGCTTGTGTTAGAAATTGATTCTCTTATAACAGAATATACATACTAACCAATCTTCTGTAAAATCCACAACCACAATCCATTTGCCTTATTTTGGTCTTGCTAATCTATCATCTAGATGCGGTTGTAAAATATTAGTATTTTCTTTATTATTCAGATACCATAATCAAACTAATCCATCTCCTCCTCCAGACGCTAATTTTTTGCCTCTGAAAATTGAATTGGATATATCAGAATATTATTTAACATTCTCAGCTACTAGTATTAATCAAATGTACGACAATGCTATTCTGCGAATAAAGCTAGTATGACCATCCAAACAACCCAATATTTTTCCATTATCTAAATATATGATATGAATCTTATTGTCTCCACAACCAGCATAAATATAATATTTTTCTTTGCAATATACCAAGCAGTTAACGTCTGGTTGCTCAAGGTTATCCCCAAAAAAAGAATAAAAGATGAGGATAATGGTCAATTTCATATTTAAAGACAAAATTACCTTTTTGAAGGAATTTAAACAGTCCAGGAGGGTTTGATTTTTGATGATATAGATGAGGTAGCTAATTTCCAATCCCATCCTGCTATTCCTTCACAAGTACCATAATTTTGGAAAGTCTTCAAAAGTTTCAATAGCTTCTTTTAATAACTGCAGAGCAGTATCCAGTTTGGTCAAAGCCCATTCAAATTTAGCGCTTTTCATCAATACTCTTGGTGTTGGAGCAGAAGCTCTACCTTTCGCAAGTGCAGGGGAGTGCAGTGCTTGGTCAGGACAGACATTTTGAATTCACTGCACTGTTGATCTTAACTCAGCGCTGTCTTAAATCCCTTCTGTGAGAAACACTTTCTTGTCCAATCTCATACAGGCTGCATGGAAATGTAAGAAGACGCTGCTATCTGCTGTATTAATGTTTTTTCACAAAATGTATGAGCTTCAAATATTAGGTCTACTTCGAGATTTTTCATTTCCACTGCAAAGTGCAGAGCTGTCAGACCTCTTGAATCCTTTGCGCTAATGTCCACTCCATGATCGAGGAGAAGTTGGACTGTATTAGAGTGCAAAATCTGAACTCCACAGCAGAATGTAATGAAGTATAACTTGTCCTAAATGGAGAGGTCAGAGAAACAACTGCACAATTGTTGTTGTAATAGAGCATTTAACTTAACGACTGAAATAAATACTCCTGTAAGTGGTGTGGCCTAGTCGCATCGACCATCACCACAACTCTATATCTTCCTAAAGATATCACGTCCATCATCTCCCGAATGTTCACCATGACAACAATAACACTCCGCTAACCTCTATACTTTTCATCACTCTATATCACAACACGTACGGTGCAGACGAAGCTCGAGCATTGCCAACCTTTTTTTTTCTCCAATCAACCGGTTATCATCACTTGGATATGTACCGGATTGCCAACCTCTCTGCACACGTGTACGATTGTGACGGTAACAATACGTGAAAACTCGAATCGATTATGGACAGATATTATTCATACCAAGTGTACATTATAAAAAAGATATTCTGGTGGATGCATTTCAGATTTGAGAGTTTACACCTTTCTAAAGAAAGCTACAACTATCTGACGAGTAAAGAGTGGTTCTATGAAGGCATATATATACTTTCAATTTTATTGACATTCATTCTTTCTCAATGTATCTTTTCAAAACTTACTTCGGTCAATTTTTCAAACTTCAATCTTTGTTTCAAGATATTATATTTCATTTCAAAATACTATACCAGATATAAGAAATTAGATTACAATTATTGTTTACAGCTTATTTTATTTTCAAGATATCGGTCAATAAAATAGATCATGATATAATTTTGCAAATGTATTTCAGAATCCAAGCTATGAAAGTATCGAGATCAATTTATTTTCTGGCAAGTTTATATTGACTGGGG
>JAJGQD010000061.1:0-56568 GCA_020882685.1 Aphelinus atriplicis
CTAATTCGATGAAAAACATTACCCAAATATTCATTCAAATATTTGTAGATGGCAGCAGCGTATATCCGCAGAATGTAGACTGGCAGCGCCCCTGGCGGTCACCGTCAGTTGGCCGTTGAAATCCGCGACAGCCTCGTGCAACTACTAGAATTATTCGTAAATTCTATACGTTTCTCGCGTTCGGTAGAGTATTTTATCGTTTCTCCATCGATGATCAACCTCGCGGTAACAAACCGTTCGCGTGTGGAGTGTCTGTAGCTCAGCACAAAACTGTGTGAATTCTGTGTGAGTGTTGCACGGGTACTGCGGGGTGTGCGGGGGGAGGTGCATCTCTTGACGCAACTACTAGCGTTATTCGGCGATATTTCGCTAATTATCGCCAGGAGAGTCAATGAGAACATCTCCTCTCGGGTGAGAGACCTCGCCGTCACAAAGCTTTTGAGGGGTATGTTATTAGTTATTTATTTATTGAACAATCTTTGCTCTGAGCATGACGGTCATGATCTACTACGTCAGTGACCGTCAAAAGCCGTACGTCCCGCCCTTAAGTGGACCAAAATGTTTGATTAACTCGATATAATGCAATAGTACGTATTCGTGTTTCGGTCTCAACTGGTGATTAGGAAAACATGATATTCTTAATTTAAAATATTTCATAATACATTCGTCCAGATCGGCTAATTGATTATAGCTTAAAGCCGGTGCACATAAAATGCTACACATCTTTCTCATTGCCAAAACCATACGCCACACGTCGTTCGAAACATCTCTTATTCTATCATGAATCAGTAAGGGAAAAATCATTAATAACCTCCTAATTTGGCTAGCGGACCCAGTTATTTTGATAGTTTTTTTATCTATTTTTATGGCTGGAATGAATTTTCTATATTCGTGACTTAATTTTATAGTTTTTGCTCTGTAATTCAAGAGTCCTATCCTAAACCATTTTTCTTTAACAAAATATTGTATTGCCAAATATAAATCGTAACTGATTATTCCCTCGAATAAATCATGTGCAATGCAAGGTGCTAATCCTGGTTTACATACGTGAAAGTTTTTGAGTACATTTAACGGCGAATCTGCTTTTATACCTTTATATGATTTCTTACTCAAAAAAGCTTTCTGGACACATTCATTGTAATCATCAATATCTCTATTTTTTTTTGTGCGAAATGGGTTTGCACGAAATTCATTTAAGGTGTTTTCACAAAATCTACACATAAATCCTTGGAAGTTCTCAACAAAACCACCAATTTGATGATTACCTAAATTATCTCCAAAGCAAGCGACAACACTTCCTTTAAATATTAGCGATCGTATCGAAAACTACATTTATTCCAATTGTTTCTAATATTTTCAAATCTTTTAACAATGGCTCTAATATTTTTTGCCACGTAAATCGCACAATATATTTTTCTTTACAGAGAGTCACTAATTTAATATTGTGTACTTTACTACGTAAAAATGGTGGTAAATTCAGTACAACCATATAGACACCGATCAACTTGAATTTTGATTTAGAAGATCCCAAAGGATTACATACTTCAAAAGCGTCCTGAAAAAGCCCGATTTGCACTGTGTTATTTTCATTAAAAAATTCATTACCTCTTATAATATTTCCATCGCAAATGTCAAACAATCCTCTAACAAGATCCGGTGTTTGACGTTTGCGGGGATTAGTACAATAAACTCGCACATTCTTGTTAAGTAACATATTTTCAATAGTTTTCAAGAGAGGCACGTAAGTGTATGTGCACGACGTGTTTTTACCTTCAACATTTTGCAGTACGATTTCTATCGGTTCTATATAGTTAAGATCATTTTTATGGTAGATTTTACGAGTGTAGGTATTTCTAAGTACTCCGGTTTTAGGGTCATGGGTGTTGATAAAACTTGCATAATTACTCTCAAACATTTTTTGTGTTTCCAGTTTTGCATTTGAGTCAAGATTAGAGTTTGAAATACAATTAAGAAAATTTATTGTACATGTAGAAAAAGCTTCATACATGTTTGTCATAACTCCTTGTAATACGGGTTCTGTGGCTAGATGCTTTGCTGATAATGTTAAATACATTCGAGCTAACATTTTAGTTGGATCTGAAGGAACTTTATTAATACTAATATTACTTTCCTGAACAAAATCTTCCAATTCCCAGTTGATCGACCTCACTATGAACGAATTTGGTGTTTCTACTAAACAGCTCTGCGTAGCACACGAATTAATATCTAAATCGTTTCTAATTTGTGCAGTCTGATTATAGGTAACACCATTTACGGTGCTTGATTCAGTATCGAGACACTCTTCATAATTGACACAGTCTGAATTTGTGTTTGTATCGTTAATAGGAAGCGATTCAATATCGCAGGGCAAACATTGCTCCCGGTCATTTTTATGGTTCCTGAACATATGAACTCTAAAACTACTTTCGTTTTTAAATATCTTTTTACAAAAATCACACTCAATGCGTAAAATATCTTTTTCGTGCGTTTTCCAATGTATCTTCATGTCCTCCTTAGTATTACATGTAAAATAACATTTTTTGAATTTACATGATATTTTGTTTACATTCCTGTGAAATCTATACAAATGTTTTTTGAAACTTGAGTAAGTATTACACGAAGTTTGACATTTCGGATACAAACATGATATTTTTGTAGTTGTTAATTGACTGTGATTTCTTTGGTGCTTATTATATAGAAAGATATGTGGAAAACTTTCCGAGCAATTATCGCATCGAAACATTTCAGGAAATATATTTTCATCACTTGTATCGAAAATTTGATCATTAAACCCTAGTTTTCTACACTCGTGATGAAAAATACTGTTCCATACTAGATCAAATGATGATTTCTAGGCTCGTGTGATTACCACCCTTGCTTTGCTCGGGTAGCAAACCTCCCACGTGCCTAGAATTCGTTTTTTTGGTCTAGTATCGAAATGTACTATTTCGGATAGGTTTAGGATGCTAAGGATTTACTTTAATGAAGTATATTTTTGTACTAAGAATCCTCTCTGGGATCTGTAAACAGATTTTTTAAATTGATAAAGTCAGGAAAGCGATAATTTACAACGGGATTTTTTCCGATTATCACGCCGGAATATATACATGCTCTCCGAGCTTTCGTCGTTCTATTCCAAACGCGTGAATTTTGTATTGAGGTAGTTTCACCGTCCATAAAACCAAGAGTGACAGCTACGAGGTATTGTACCGAGAGTAAAAAAAAAAACAGGAAAATGAGCGTTTTCTGGCTTGAAGAACTTTTACAGTTACGGAAACGCGCGTGTGCTCTTCACCAGTGGAAATATACCTATTAAAAGAGTGGATCATTGACAGGTGACACTCGTTCAGCCCAGCGAAAAATTGCGGGTATGTTTGGACGGGATAGGCTATAGAAGATTGTAAAGAGCTGAGAGTAGTTAATTAGATACACGAACAAGGACTCGACTATGTTGGCCTCTTTCACTTTTGATCAACAAGTATAATATGCGTATTAGCTCGTCGAGATCCGCGTGATGCGTGTTAAACTTGACTTATCAATCAAGTCCGTATATAAGAAACAGATGAACTCTGCGAAGGATTTTCCTCGCGCGGGAAATCTCGCTGGCGCTTTGCTATGACGTTGCGTAACGGACGGCGTTAAAGTTATTTGCATTTGAGCCGCGCGCTCGAGACTGACGGGTGCATTTTTTCACGGATCATAAATTGCGCAAACTTACCAGTCTTTTGGCATTCACATCAGCTCCCTGCTGCAGTAGCTCGAGAACGCCGTCAATATGACCCTCAGCTGCTGCCAAAATCAGCGGAGTCGTACCGTCCTACAAGGAAAGAGAAAAAAAATTACTTGTAAAAATTCGATTAATGATTCTCTCGGACAAAGCGTTCCGGAGTTTTTTGTTCGACATCTCGGGACCAAGTTCTCGCATTGAAACCTCGTGTCGTTGGGTACACTCGAGGTGAAATACTGATACAACCGGTTATTCATATAAGTTTGATTTGACTCCCCGATATTAAATATTTCAATTAGGCCGAGGCACTTTCTCATGTTTGAGCGAAAAAATAAAAAGACGTTTTTTTTCTGTCCTCACGTCGGGAATTTCGAACGCTTCCGTAGAAAATTGAGTTGCTTCTCCATTACATTACACAGTACACTCTGGCGAGTACGATTACATTTTTTCCAGTTCTTGTTTCCAGATCCAAATCGCGTTCCCGGTCTATTACGTTTACACTTCCCAAAATCTCACTCAACGTTAATTCAACTTAACACTAAAACATTAAAAGTTTTTGACATAATATACAACTATGGAATATGAAAGTGTACCTTATTAATTTCTTACAATGTACAAAACAATGTACAATGGCCAATACGTAAAGGTGTCTACATTATGTGAACGATGGAAATGAATGCTCAACTCCAACACCGTATACAAGTCCCAAGAACTTTTGCAGTTCGGCAAGTCCAAATCCAAGTATATGTTGACTACTGTTCAAAAGTAAATACTCCATTTTAATTGTGTTTTATAGTTTATCAATACATATGGGACGTTCGACGTCAAGTGAGCAAAGTCAAAATTTTGATTGTAATTCTGTTCGGACAAATTAATGATATCCATCACCAGATCACTAAAATTTTTTTTTAGATTCTTATGAGAATGTATGGGAAGTTATTACATGCACTAAAAACCTGAATTATTCAAAATTCGAATTTTTTAAGATTCGAATCTTTTTTCCCAATTTTGCTGAATACTGCAGAGATTATAAAAGAAAATTGATTGACCCCCTTTGACCTTTCAAGTTATACGTACATTGAAGAGCTACAGAGCTAAAATTGTGTAATTGATAAATTACAAATTTTTTATAGTTACAAACTTTGTTATATGTTTCTTTGATAAATATATGTATATGAAACAATATACAAGATGTTTAAACCAACGTCATCAAGAAAATATAATGCCTTGACGCATAACTCTGGATGACAAGGTTTAACATACAGTATACATGACTATATGTATCAACATGTATAATCTTCATCAGAAATATATATTTGGATCATATTAGGTCAATGTGACCACACTTCACAAACTGTACAATAGCATCTAGTAATTACATGATAAATTTTGATAATTTAGAAAAAGAAATTATGAGCATAAAAAAATCAAATAATTTTCCATCTACTGTACACGATCACACTGATGAATTAGACTAATGAATAAGCTTTTGTGATCTGTTTATTCTTTGGATTTCTGGTAAGCATTAGTGCTATTCAAATACAACCAAACAATATTGATAATCTATACTGAGTTATCGAATACACAAGAGTTGATTAAATTTTGTAAATGTTCTTCAAAATAATCTTGAAAAAAGTTAAGTTTAACACTTTATATGAAAATAATTTGAGGACAAGAGAGTTATTGAAATACAAACAGAATATCAAAATAATGTTAACATTACAAAGTAAGGTTAGAAGTGGTAGGCAGAAGTGAGTATCGCTACACCAAGACAATAAGGCTGAACTTCAAGTCTACATGTACACGATATTCAAAGTGTGTAATTTAAAATTTTACCTTTTCAATTCCCTCTGATGTGCAACACCCAAAGTGCAGAATGTGTGTGCATGTGAAACGATGATGACGAATGCTCAGCTCCTGTACTGTATGCAAGTCCCAACAATTGTGGCAGTTCGGTAATCCAAATCCAAGTATGTTGACCACTGTTCGAAAGTAAATCAATACATGTATAATTACATATATCCATTACCAATATGTACAATTTCGTTTCAGGCTTTCAACAATTGAATGGGGAAATTGAAGAGCTACAGAACTGAAATTGTATAATTGTTAAACTACAAATTTTTTATAGTTACAAACTTTGTTATGTTTTTCTGATAAATATATGTATATGAAACAATATACAAGATGTTTAAACCAACGTCATCAAGAAAATATAATGCCTTGACGCATAACTCTGGATGACAAGGTTTAACATACAGTATACATGACTATATGTATCAATATGTATAATCTTCATCAGAAATATATATTTGGATCATATTAGGTCAATGTGACCACACTTCACAAACTGTACAATAGCATCTAGTAATTACATGATAAATTTTGATAATTTAGAAAAAGAAATTATGAGCATAAAAAAATCAAATAATTTTCCATCTACTGTACACGATCACACTGATGAATTAGACTAATGAATAAGCTTTTGTGATCTGTTTATTCTTTGGATTTCTGGTAAGCATTAGTGCTATTCAAATACAACCAAACAATATTGATAATCTATACTGAGTTATCGAATACACAAGAGTTGATTAAATTTTGTAAATGTTCTTCAAAATAATCTTGAAAAAAGTTAAGTTTAACACTTTATATGAAAATAATTTGAGGACAAGAGAGTTATTGAAATACAAACAGAATATCAAAATAATGTTAACATTACAAAGTAAGGTTAGAAGTGGTAGGCAGAAGTGAGTATCGCTACACCAAGACAATAAGGCTGAACTCAAGTCTACATGTACACGATATTCAAAGTGTGTAATTTAAAATTTTACCTTTTCAATTCCCTCTGATGTGCAACACCCAAAGTGCAGAATGTGTGTGCATGTGAACGATGATGACGAATGCTCAGCTCCTGTACTGTATGCAAGTCCCAACAATTGTGGCAGTTCGGTAATCCAAATCCAAGTATGTTGACCACTGTTCGAAAGTAAATCAATACATGTATAATTACATATATCCATTACCAATATGTACAATTTCGTTTCAGGCTTTCAACAATTGAATGGGGAAATTGAAGAGCTACAGAACTGAAATTGTATAATTGTTAAACTACAAATTTTTTATAGTTACAAACTTTGTTATGTTTTTCTGATAAATATATGTATATGAAACAATATACAAGATGTTTAAACCAACGTCATCAAGAAAATATAATGCCTTGACGCATAACTCTGGATGACAAGGTTTAACATACAGTATACATGACTATATGTATCAATATGTATAATCTTCATCAGAAATATATATTTGGATCATATTAGGTCAATGTGACCACACTTTACAAACTGTACAATAGCATCTAGTAATTACATGATAAATTTTGATAATTTAGAAAAAGAAATTATGAGCATAAAAAAATCAAATAATTTTCCATCTACTGTACACGATCACACTGATGAATTAGACTAATGAATAAGCTTTTGTGATCTGTTTATTCTTTGGATTTCTGGTAAGCATTAGTGCTATTCAAATACAACCAAACAATATTGATAATTTATACTGAGTTATCGAATACACAAGAGTTGATTAAATTTTGTAAATGTTCTTCAAAATAATCTTGAAAAAAGTTAAGTTTAACACTTTATATGAAAATAATTTGAGGACAAGAGAGTTATTGAAATACAAACAGAATATCAAAATAATGTTAACATTACAAAGTAAGGTTAGAAGTGGTAGGCAGAAGTGAGTATCGCTGCACCAAGACAATAAGGCTGAACTCAAGTCTACATGTACACGATATTCAAAGTGTGTAATTTAAAATTTTACCTTTTCAATTCCCTCTGATGTGCAACACCCAAAGTGCAGAATGTGTGTGCATGTGAACGATGATGACGAATGCTCAGCTCCTGTACTGTATGCAAGTCCCAACAATTGTGGCAGTTCGGTAATCCAAATCCAAGTATGTTGACCACTGTTCGAAAGTAAATCAATACATGTATTAATACATGACAACTTAATAAATCTGATATAAATGATGACTGATACTTACAATGATGTTCCGGTCGAGTGGTCGCCGAGCCGAGTACAAATTCACTTGAAGAGAAAATCTTAACTCAACCGTCAACGGAATTTTCAATTTTTTTGTTGTGCGCATGCGTGCACACGACACACAGTCCAGTGATTTTACAATTTTCGGTTGTAAAATCACTAGGAAATTATTGTAAAATCACCATGTACAGCGTAGGAAACAAAAAGGACCTACGCTGTACGGAGTGAAATCACAAAAATTTTGTAAAATTACTGTGATTTTTGTAAATTTACAAAAAGTTATGTGAATTCACTACGTTCAACATAGTGATTCGCATTGTAATTTTACAAATCCTTTGTAAAATTACTATATTATTTTTTACAGTGTATATGCCCCTAGGCGAGTGGGGGGACTTGGACTCTTAGAGGTAACCAAAATGGTACATATTGCAGCCCTCAGGAATGCAGCGAAAGCGGAAACATCGAAAGATCCTATCGTCAGAGAAACCATCATGACGGATGAAACAGCAAGGGAACTTGATAAATACGCAGCATTCTTGGGAGTTGAACGACCAGTGTCGATTAAAGACCTCAATCGACTAAAGATGGAAATAAAGAGGCAATATATCAAAGACTGGGAGTCCCAAGCAGTCCAGGGGCAGGGCGTGGGAGACTTCGGGAATCCGGTGAGTAACACTTGGCTCACCAAACCTGGGATGTTGAAACACTCGCGAATTGCGGATGCTATAAAACTAAGGACGAACACCTATCCCACAAAAATGTGTATGAAGAGATCTATACACAAAAATGACCCGCAATTCGATACGAGATGCAGAAGATGCGGCAAGCCCCATGAAACACTGGGCCACATCCTGGGTGAGTGCACTTCGACGAAACCAAAAAGAATTAGAAGGCACGACGAGATAAAAGACCTGCTCGCCAATCGCCTCGCTGGGACGAACCAGGGGATCTTTGTCGAACAGACGTTTAGCTTCAATGGAGCCCAGTACCGTCCTGACCTCGTCGTCAAAACGAATGAGGGGAGGGCGCAAATACTGGACGTCACGGTCAGATTCGAGAAAGGTTCGTACCTGAGGCAGGCAGCATGGGAAAAGCAGGCTAAGTACACAGCCATCAAATCAGTAGTGAAGAGGGAACTCCAGGTCAATGCAGTAGAAATCATCGCGCTGTTGTTGTCGGCTCAAGGGGAGCGATCCCCGCCGCAACAAGGCAGGCCCTGAAAAGGCTGAAAATAAAGAAGTCGGACGCTGAAACCATATCAATGATAGCACTTAGGAGCTCCATTGAGATGGCGAACGAGTTCATGGACTATGGCCGAGGAGAAACTGCATGAAACCTGCAGGAAAAGACTGATATGAATGTTAATTTGAATGTGAACAGTGTTGAAGTGTCCTGTATATATGTATTGTCCTAAATTATACAATAGGCTAAGTGGGCTCGTAACCAGTCCACGAATGAAAACGGGTGTCAGTCAACGCATGAGGCAGGAACAACATGCCAAGTCTAGAGAGAGGGTTGGTGCAGACAAGAACGGCTACAATACCCTCTCTTGCGGAACTGGACCATGCTGGTTGGGCTAGGATGAGATCGGCGGTGGGTTCGGCATAGGCAGGGAGCACCGGAAAGTCGCCATGACGCAACTTTCACGGAAATGTTGACCATGTCAACGAGGAATCGCCCCCTGTCGAAGCCGACACCCTTGGCCTGACTCTTCTGAGCTTGACTATAGACACCCCCGGCGGAGGTTGCTACAAGATAGGAAGTATGAGTACTGTTAAGTTTTAAAGAGTTTATTGATTGTTAAGTTTGTTTACCAGTAACGAAAAACTGGAAAGTCAGTCCGCTGCGAATAGCAGCGAGGTACTCAGGATAGCCAAATGCCTCGTCATCTAATTAGTGACGCGCATGAATGGATTAACGAGATTCCCACTGTCCCTATCTACCATTCCAGGCCGGTGGGTGAGATCCTGCTTGCGGGACGTACCCTTTGGGTGCGCGGCTCGGCCCACTGAACCGGAGAGCTCCCTTTCACCTTTGGGGCTAATTAAAGGTAGAGTCGTCCGGGGCCCTTGGGTCTTGGATCGATTCGGCGGTATGGCGTACTGTGATGATACTGAGCAGATGGTCTGGAAGGCAGAGCCGCTAACTCTGTCGCAATCAGGTCCGGCCGCTGCCCTGGCGAGGGGCGGTCTGTAGGCCTTGGTGCCACAGCCCCGTTGAGCGTAGGTGGGAGCGACTCAACTGTAGAGATCGAATACCCAGCCGTAACTGACATCGCATATGGATCAAGATAAAATCAAAACCAAAAATTATGAAAGAAAAGGAGGAGAAAAAGAGTTAAGGCTTGAAATTTCAAAGCTGAACAGGAGAAATCCAGCATTGGCTACACCATCAATCGCAGGAAGCGAGGCTTCCCACAGGAGTAAAAGGAGCAGAGTGGAGTATAATGATGACAATCCATACGAGCTCTTGGATTTTTACTGGAAAGAAATAGTTGAATGGAGGGATACGTTTACTGACTGGATAAAAGGGAAAACCGCAGCAAAGCTGAATAAGCACGACCTTGGAAACATAGAAGTTCTCCATTTAAACCTAGCCGATATCGCAGAACGCTTGGTAAATAAAAATTCGTACCTCATAGGAAAGGTGGAATCACTAGAATTTGCACTTAAAAAAGCGCAAGAGCGCGTTGAAAAGCCCACTTACAGCCAGACGGTGCGTGAGGGTGCAACCAATGCGCCTCCGACCATCACAGCCATGGGTAAGAGCCTAAAGGTACCAAAGCCCACATATGTAGCGGTACTAACCATGGCTGACAGTGTAAAAGAAGACATCACAAAGGAACAGCAAGATCGTATTCTCGATGGGATCAAACTTATTGAGAATAAGATCGAGATAAAAACAGTAAGAAGGACCAAGAGAGGAGTCCGAATTGAAGTCGCTGAGCGCGATGACTTGAATAAGATCCTGGATAACCAGGAACTTAAATCAGAGAACCTCGAGATCAAAGCGGCAGGCAAGAGAAAGCCAAGAGTTATCTTTTACGATGTACCCGCGGACTTCGATGAGGCAGACTTGAAAGAGTCATTGATCGCCCAGAACGATGGACTACTAGGTCCAAGAATAGTCACTGAACTCAGTGAAAATCTGGCTCTGAAGTTTAAAACTGGAAAGAGAGGACTCGATGTAACAAACTGGGTCGCGGAAGTGACACCAGAGATCAGGAATGCTCTCAGAAAAGTAGGGCGAGTCTACTTGGGACTCCGGCGCTGCAGAGTAGCAGACTTTTGTGTAGTCAGCAGATGCTACAAGTGTCAGTCATTGGGACATATCGCCGCAAAATGTGGGGCCCAGGTGGAAACCTGCGGGTTCTGTGCGGCAGAAGGACACTCGACCCGCAACTGTACAAGCAAAGAACAGCCGAGGAAGTGCGCTCTGTGTCGCAGAGCAGGCAGACCGCATGAGCATGCTGCGGACGCTAAATGTCCGGTGTACCAGCAAAGAGTGAAGGCGTTCCAGCAAACCATTGACTACGGTCTGGATCCTCCGTAGAGCGCTGGATTCGCAACTTAAGTTGCAAAACACGACCCGTATTCTGGCCGATCGGCCTCCACGTGGCAACCCACGGGCAACGTACGTCGACCTATCATTCTTGCCCTTTGGGTCCGACCAGGGGATGGAATGGTAGGGAGAATGCGGCTAACAGATCGGTCCTCGACTGAGGGGGTCCCTCCGCAACGAGCGGTAATTTTTCCTAGTCAGACTTCTTGGCGGTGTTTAAGCACTGGTGGTGGATGGGAGCTGTAAATGGCGGTGTGGGCGAGTGTGGTGGGATGGCCGGGCGGAACCAGGTGTATTCCTACTGGGCTCGCTCGCTCCGTCAGCTCCGACCAGCTGCTTGCAGATGGTCGTTGAGCGCGGGTATGGCCGGAAGGCTCAGGTACCGCGAGCGCCGACCAACATCAAAGGTGTCTCAACTTACACTAACTGTCCCTAACTATCCAGCAGGCCGGTGGGTGAGATCCTGCTTGCGGGACGTACCCTTTGGGTGCGCGGCTCGGCCCACTGAACCGGAGAGCTCCCTTTCACCTTTGGGGCTAATTAAAGGTAGAGTCATCCAGGGCCCTGGGTCTTGGAATGATTCGGCGGTATGGCGTACTGTAATGATACTGAGCAGATGGTCTGGAAGGCAGAGCCGCTAACTCTGTCGCAATCAGGTCCGGCCGCTGCCTTGGCGAGGGGCGGTCTGTAGGCCTTGGTGCCGCAGCCCCGTTGAGCGTAGGTGGGAGCGACTCAACTGTATGGATAGAATACCCAGCCGTAACTGACATCGCAAATGGATACTGATAAAAACAAAGATAAACAAAGAAAGAAAGGAGGAAAGAAGGAGGAGGAGAAGGTGGTAAGACTGGAGTTACCAAGGTTGACCATTGAGGATGTATCCTCAGTCTCATCCTGGACATCGTCCACGCCTTCAGACAAGAAGGATCTGAAATACGAACTCTCCAAGCAGTACGCAAGGGAGAAGGGCAAAGAAAACAAGTTTTGGATTAGTCAACAGATGCAGAAGAAAGCAGCAGCTGCTGCTGCTGCTGCTGCTGCTGCAGCGGAGGCCTCCATAGCGCATGAATCGGTGGCCAGCCCATCAGTTGCGGGGAGCGTAACATCTCGCAAGAGTAAGAGGAGTAGGACAGAGACTCGTGAAGAGAACGTGGATCCTGTAGCTCGCTGGGTCGAGCTATCCACGGAGTGGAAGGCCACTTTCAAAAAGTGGCTCAACGGTTCATCTGCAATGAAGTTGAACAAACAAGACCTAGCCGAAGTGCAGCAACTTTACGAGGATCTAGCCGAAACTGCAGAAGCGATGGCTAGAGAGAATGCCCATCTGTACGGCAGAGTGGAAGGACTCGAAAGAGCGCTTGAGCTTGTCGAAAGGAAAGGAGCACCCACTTTCAGCCAGGCGGTGCGCGGCGGTGTAACCAATGCGCCTCCGGCCGTCACGGTCTTGGGAAAGAGTCTGAAGGTGCCAAAGCCTTCGTATGTGGCGATGTTAACCATGACAGACAAAACAAAGGAAGACATGACCAAAGAGCAGTAAGATCAAATTCTTGATAGGGTCAAACCTATTGAGAATCAGATCAAAGTGAGGTCAGTGAGAAGGACCAAGAGAGGAGTCCGAATAGAAGTCGCTGAGCGCGATGACCTGAACAAAATCCTGGATAATCAGGAATTGAAGTCAGAAAACCTCGAGATCAGAGCGGCAGGCAAGAGAAGACCAAGGATCATCTTCTATGATGTACCCTCGGACTTCGATGAGGCAGACTTGAAAGAGTCACTGATAGCCCAGAACGACGGACTGTTATGTCCGCGTGTCGTCACGGAGCTTAGCGAAAATTTCGCACTGAAGTTCAGAACGGGCAAAAGAGGACTGGAAGTAATTAACTGGGTTGCCGAGGTGACACCAGAGATCAGGAATGCTCTCAGAAAAGTAGGACGAGTCTACTTGGGACTTAGGCGCTGCAGAGTCGCAGATTTCTGCGTACTCAGCAGATGCTATAAATGTCAGTCATTGGGGCATATCGCCGCTAAATGCGGGGCTGCGGTAGAAACCTGCGGACTCTGTGCGGCGGATGGGCATTCTACCCGCAACTGTGAGAACAAGGGGACACAAAAGAAGTGCGCTATGTGTCGCAGAGCAGGCCGACCGCATGACCATGCCTCGGACGTGAAGTTTCCAATGTACCAGCAGCCTATCAAGGCGTTCCAGCAAACCATCGACTACGGTCTGGATCCTCCGTAGAGCGCTGGACTTAAAACTTAGTTGCAAAACACGACCCGCATACTCGCCGATCGGCCTCCACGTGGCAACCCGCGGGCAACGTACGTCGACCTATCATTCTTGCCCTTTGGGTTCCGACCAGGGGATGGAGTGGTAGGGAGAATGCGGCTAACAGATCGGTCCTCGACTGAGGGGGTCCCTCCGCAACGAGCGGTAATTTTTCCTAGTCAGTCACCTTGGCGGTGTCTAAGCACTGATGGTGGATGGGTGCTGTAAATGACGGTATGGGTGAGTGTGGCGGGATGGCCGGGCGGAACCAGGTGTATTCCTGCTGGGCTCGCTCGCTCCGTCAGCTCCGACCAGCTGCCTGCAGATGGTCGTTGAGCGCGGGTATGGCCGGAAGGCTCAGGTACCGCGAGCGCCGACCAACATCAAAGGTGTCTCAACTTACACTAACTGTCCCTAACAATCCCCCCCCCCCCCCAGGGCGGTGGTGGCCTTTGTCACCACCACGGGTCTGGCGTACCCGGGGTGCCTGAGCTGGGAGTGAGTGAGCGCCACTCACTTCCTAATACCGTAAGGCTCCTGCTCACTTCAGCGACTCCGGCAAGGCGTGGCCGGGGAACGTTGTGAGTCGGAGCCCCGGGGGCTTGGCTTAACCGCCTGGCCACGAGGACGGGGACCTCTATAAAACCCCCCTCCCAATCCCAAGCCGTTGGCGCAGGGTGAAGGGATGAATGGCTCTGGGTAGGGGTCCCTACTGCGCCACCCCCCCCCCCGTCTGGCTATGGTGGCCGTCGGGCGTACTTGCCTTCCGGGGTATGGCGCACTGCCCCGGCGACCTCTCTCTTCGTCCATATAAATTGGAGCTCCTCCTAAGGGCTCTGGTGGGTGGTGCGCTTTGCTCAATTGAGCACAGTGTTCTGCTATCCGGGGCCTGATGGGGGGAGCGTAAGAACCAGATGATGCCACATAATAAGGAAAAAAAAAATAAAAAATTGAAGAATACCCAGACTCTTCCGAGTAGCTGGGAGCCGAAGCCTGCCTCTGACGATGACGAAGATCGCCGCTCGCGATCCCCCCTGTTTACGCCGGGAGGACGGGAGACCTTTGAAGCCGCACCGAGTAGAAGCCGCAACCGAAGAAAGAGTCGGACACGCGACAACGAAGATTTGCTTGCGGAGGGGGCAATGGTGGCTGGTACGGGAGTTAGAGGCAAAATGAAAGATGGAAGTCAGGAAAGCCAGAAGAAGTCTGATGGAACGGTTTGCGATAAAGGTGGCAGAAAGGAACTGCATGTACTTTGTGAAAACTTGACAGATCCCATCCGAATGATCAAGAAAGAGACAGAAATAGGTGGAGAGAAGACGCCGTGCAATTCTACTGAGACTTCTGCACATGATGAGGACCCACTGCGAGCCCTCCGTAAGCTAGCGGAAAAAATGCGGAATCTCGTGCTAAGCGATGCGAATAAAATTCCGAAATGGTTGGCGGGTAGTATTCTCTCCGAGTTTAGCAAAACTGAAGCACTGGTTCAAAATTTGGTAGTTGAAAATTCAAATCTCAAAGGTCGGATGGAGATATATGGAAGGATGGAGGGTAACATCGGGCAGGGGATCGCGCGCATAGAGAGAAATATGAGTGAGGCCGTTAAGAGCATTGATAAGCTGGGTGAAGAAGAAAGACCCGGGAGTTTCTCCGGGAGAGGCCCCACATCACCCGTCAAAAGTTACGCTGTTGTAGTGAGAGGAGCGAAGGAGGATTTAACTAGAAATGAGATCCAGAAAAGAATAGCAGAAGGAGTGAGTGGGGACCTGAAAGAGGTGAGGGTAAATGCAATTAGACCCGAAAGAGGCGGTGGCGTCGTCATACAGGTCCCAGGTGAGATCGATAAGGGAATGCTTAAGACATGCGATAGTTTCCAACAAGCCGACTTGAGAGTTGATGATACGCAGTCCTTGGATCCGCGCCTTGTTGTTTATGATGTGCCTGATGATCTCCCGAACATGGACTTGTTCCACAGCATTTATGGCAAAAACTTACAAAATGAAACAGAGAGGGATCTTTTGTTAAAAGGGTCAGAGTTGTAACAAGGATTAAGAGACCAAATATGCAGCCGAATGTATCTAATGTCATTCTTGAGCTGCCTATGGCCTGCAGACGTAAAATCCTGAATGATGGAAGGGTGTTTGCTGACTGGAGTTCCTTCAGGGTGGCCCCATGGGAAAGAATTCCCCGGTGCTTTGGGTGTATGGGATACAACCATAGAGTTGGTGAGTGTCAGATCAAGCAGAAACTTTGTTGGAAGTGTGGGAAGCCTGGACATGTGGCGGTGAACTGCAAATTCACGGAGGACTGTCCTAATTGCAGAGCAAAGGAGTTGCCGTCTGGGCACTCAGCGATGTCAACCCTATGCCCGGAATACGTATGGAGAGTGAACCTGCTGCGAGCTAAACTCCGCAATGACTGAAACGAACAGCGAAATAGTAAATAGTGGAGATGGACGGGTGGGATATGAGCATCATTCAGGCTAATTGTGAGCGTTCTTATGGAACGATGATTGATCTTGGTGATTGGCTCCTCCAAAGCGGGATTACCGTGGGTCTATTGCAGGAGCCATATTATTATAAGGGTGAAGTTAGAGGGCTGCCATCGCACCTGAGGTTGTTCACGAGCGAGATGGGGACCGCCAGTGTTGTGGTTACCGGTACACAATATGTATGTATGAGATTTGAGGAATGCAAGTTTGCGGATGGTGTGTGCGTGTGGATGGAAGGCCCAGTGGGCGCAATATATGGGGCGTTTCGCCTCAAACCTCGCAGCGCTGCGCGCGAGCGCCGAAACATGCCGTTTTCAACTCGTGTTTACGATGCCAAAATGTCCCTGAGAAAATGATTCAATAGGTCATTTCTATGTAGTTTTTTCTCAGCTTTCCAACGGTGTAATTAGTTTTCCGGAAATTTTCCATTTTCATCCCCAAAAAATATAAAACATCGCATATCTCAAAAAGTATATTTTTAATATTTTTTTTAATGGTCTCAATCGAAAGCTGAGGATTTTTTACGTAGGAAAATATGTTTTCCAAGGGGTGCACGAATGATTTTCTCTGAGAAATAGAACGTCGAAAAGTAGACGTAGCGCTACTCCGGCGCACGGAGCGCGTGAGCGCCAATCATGCTGTTTTCAACTCTCCCCAATGATACCAAAATGCATCTGAGAAAATTATATTATGAGTCGATCCCATGTTATTTTTCCTCAGCTTTCCAATGGTGTTGTCAGTTTTCCGAAAATTTTCCATTTTCATCCCCAAAAAATATAAAACATCGCATATCTCAAAAAGTATATTTTTAATATTTTTTTTAATGATCTCAATCGAAAGCTGAGGATTTTTTACGTAGGGAAATATGTTTTCCAAAGAGTGCACGAATAATTTTCTCTGAGAAATAGAACGTCGAAAAGTAGACGTAGTGCTACTCCGGCGCACGGAGCGCGTGAGCGCCAATCATGCTGTTTTCTACTCTTCTGAACGATACTCAAATGCATCTGAGAAAATTGTATTATGAGTCGATCCCTCAGCTTTTTTCCTCAGCTTTCCAATGGTGTTATCAGTTTTCCGAAAATTTTCCATTCTCATCCCCAAAAAATAAGAAACATCGCATATCTCAAAAAGAGTATAGTTCACGTACTTCATGTTATTTTTGCTCTCTTTTTCAGCTTTCTTTGCTTTTTTGAAGTTTTCGTTAAACGCATTCGTATAGGAACTTTTTCTTTGCTCTGTATAGCACTTTTTTTCGGGAAGATGTTATATTTAGAACTCAATGAAGTTTTTTTGAGCTTCAATGTTTTCCCACCTGCTGGAATAATTGCATGATATTGCAAAGTTCCCGGTATAGATTTAGCTCTATCCAGCCTTGGTTTTAATTCCAAAACAGTTTGGTCGTAAGACTCTTTACTACTATAAAAAATGTTGGTACCTTTGCAATGATCTTTCGCCCAATTGTAAAGATCTTCAGGTGTTAAAATTCGATTGCCAGATGTAAGTTGCAGACTTGCTCGTTTCGCACCTCTTTTTATGTTTGCGCCTATGCCATCACATGCACCTTTGCCATGTGCAGTGGCATAGAAGTGCCATTCAGCTGGAATTCCAAAATCTTCTTCATGAAAAAGAAGATTTTGGAAATGTGTCTTATTTTTAAAATGTTGAGCTGCTCCATCAGTTAGATAATACACTTTATCACTACAAAATTATTTTTCAGATGCAACATGATAATTTTCTGATACTCATAAACTGCAACAGAATCATGGTTGAGATTGTCAGAAATTATAGCAATACTCAGATGTTCAAGCTCATTATTTATTTTGTAATAGACCACGACAGTAAAAACTGTGGCTTGATTATTATTCCAGTGGAATGATTGCGCAGAATTTTGTATCAGAAATGCATAGTTTTCTGAAAAATCGCAACACACAAGAAATTCTCTTTCTTTGAAAGTTTCTCATTAAAAATGTGACGCTTTTCCGAAAATTGTGTCTTTAATTTTAAACATTTACAACTTTTGAACCTATTGTACACCGATCTGTTTGAAACCATGAATCATATTGCACTTCAAAAATATTATTTTTATCAAAAGATTCAAGCAAATGTTGTCGTAATATAGACATGTTGGGACAATCTAAGCAGTCACCAAAATAACATTCATCACGTGCATTACCACATACAATTGCTTGGATACAATCATGATAGTTTTCAAGGTGCAATTCAGTGTTTTTTGTCAAACTTCCTATATCAATAGCATTGAGCAAGAGCTTGACATTTTCATGATGAACACATACGCATACATTATGTATACCACTGCTTCCAGCGAGAACACAATGTGGGGGCCTTAACTCAGTGAATTTCGTAAATCCAATTTTAACATGTTTATATTCTTGTTTAAATAAACAATGAATTTCATTCAAGTTACCAAGCAGTAATCGTTTTTGAACGTGTTCTCTTTTGCCATTACTTTGCTTGACAGATACATAATCTTTTAAGCCTGGCATAATTCGGCTAATATCATCTCTTCCATAGAAACCTTCCACCAACTTGACAGTTTCATCTGGAAATACTTTGCCATTTTTATTTTCCGGTATTGAAAAAATCCCGCTCTTAGCTACTAAATTTTTTGCTTCTCGAGCTTCCCATTCACTGCAATTGAATTCTCTCATCAAGTCCCTACGAGACCAATAATCAGGGGCAAGAGTTAACAACTGAATTCTATCTTGCTTCGTCGTTGATTTTGAGAATTTATTTTTTATTTGTTCGAGGACTGTCAAACCTGCTTTATGATATTCATCGTTACACTCGAATCTTGCTTTTTTACATTCAGATGAAGGTGAATCTGATTTCTGTCTGTACATTTCACGTCGACAAGTGTAACAGATCTTTGCTTTCTCTGGTATCAAGGGATATGCACTTCTCAATGGCATTGGAAAGTCGTACAATTCTTTAGATGACGGATGATTTTTTTTATCTAAAGGATTTATGCATTTCAATTTCCAGGATGAATCCATTGTAGTTTGTACAAGGAGTCAAATAAATAGCCAAGCCAATACAATTAACGACTTCATGGAAAAATGAATATGCTCGAAGTTGTGGGTGCTCGAAGGACTTATAAAAACGCCTTGAAAATAATACGATGAAAAAATGATTCAATTTATATACAGCAGATGAAAATTCTTCTTGTGTATTATTGAAAATACCATGAAAGCCACCTATCGGATAAAAAATGAAACAGTAGGCCTTTACTAAAGTGAAAGCATCGGAACTTTTCTTGCGCGTTCTATTTTCCAAAGAAAATAATTGAATTATTCTCTAAGAAAGATCTTTTTGGAGATGAAAATGGAAAATTTTCGGAAAACTGACAACACCATTGGAAAGCTGAGGAAAAATAACATGGGATCGACTCATAATATAATTTTCTCAGATGTATTTTGGTATCGTTGGGGAGAGTTGAAAACAGCATGATTGGCGCTCACGCGCTCCGTGCGCCGGAGTAGCGCTACGTCTACTTTTCGACGTTCTATTTCTCTAAGAAAATCATTCGTGCACTCCTTGGAAAACATATTTTCCTACGTGAAAAATCCTCAGCTTTCGATTGAGACCATTAAAAAAAATATTAAAAATATACTTTTTGAGATATGCGATGTTTTATATTTTTTGGGGATGAAAATGGAAAATTTCCGGAAAACTAATTACACCGTTGGAAAGCTGAGAAAAAACTACATAGAAATGACCTATTGAATCATTTTCTTAGAGACATTTTGGCATCGTAAACACGAGTTGAAAACGGCATGTTTCGGCGCTCGCGCGCAGCGCTGGGAGGATTGAGGCGAAACGCCCCATATGTTGTTTCGCTCTACTGCAGGCCCAAGGGAAAAGTTAAATATTGCCTAGAGTACCTCGATGGCGTTCTCAGAGCCACCGGCGGCGCACGAGTCATTGTAGGTATGGATGCCAATGCCACGTCGGATGCATGGTACAGTAAACATCGAGGCCGCGCCAGTGGCGAAAACCGGAAGAGAGGAGAAATATTCGAGGAATGGTTGAGTCACAGAAACATCGAGGTGCTTAACCAACCCACGTCTGTTTTTACATTTAGTGGAGCACGAGGCCAGAGCGATATAGATGTTACTCTGTACAGAGGTCCTGGCAATCCGCCTGAGTGGTAGCTTCTCGAGGACTGTGGCCTCAGTGATCACAACTTCATCATGATAAAGATCCAGGGGAATGGTGAACGAGTAGTCGGTGTTGGGGATCGAGTGAAGAGGTGGTTTAGTGGGAAATGCGAGTGGATGGAGTACGAAGCCACGATCAGCTCCCTGGCACTGGAATTTGGTACTGAGAGGTTTGAGGAGCTGGGCGCTAGTGAGAAGGTTGACTTGCTCCATCAATGGCTGGAGACGGCCAATGATCGGCATATGAAGCGCATGGGAAGAGAAGGCGCAGGTGAGCGGCGGGGAGTGGTATGGTACTCAGAAGAACTGGAACGGGAACGTAGGAGGGTACAGCGGAGCAGGAAGAACTACCAAAGAGCAAGGAGGAGAACAGGGGACCCTGGGCGAGTTAAGTGGACGGAATGGAAAACTAAGATGCGGGAGTATAAGCTTTCACTAAAAGCCGCGAAAGAAGAGGACTGGCGGAAGTTCGTTGAAAAGGGCAGCGACAAGGATCCATGGGGCCGAATATATAAGATTTGCATGGGCAAGATGGGTCAGGCTGACATTGCTAGTCTCCGGACCGACACAGGCTGGACCGCGAATTGGGAGGAGAGTGCACAAGTGCTCTTGGATGAGTTCTTCCCCCCTGGCGACGATGAAGTCGCCAGGTTGGAGGAGGAACAACACTCGGGTAGGCAGGGAGACTTCCCACCCGGTAGACTTGGTGCTATTGAGTGCCGGGAGGTCCCCTGTAGCGATAACACTATAAGCTGCGGGATGGCCGACGTTGGAAAGGCAATCCACATGCTGAGGCTGGGGAAGTCGCCGGGCATTGATGGGATAACAAATGAGATGATTAAGCACGCTTGGAATGTTATCCCTGTGGCATTTGTGAGCGTGTATAAAAGCTGCCTCATTGAAGGTCTGTTCCCGGATAGATGGAAAGAGGCGCGAGTAGTCGTCTTGCTCAAGGGTAGAGACAAGATAAGATCCGAGCCTAGGTCATACAGACCCATTAGCCTCCTCAGTGGTTTGGGAAAAGTGCTGGAAAGAATTATGGTGGACAGACTCAATAAGCACGTGGCTAACTCGTGGAACGATTCGCAATTCGGTTTCAGACCTGGGAGATGCACGGAGGACGCCTGGCGTTGGTTGAGGTCGACGGTCGAAGAGGCCGAAGACAAACATGTCATTGGTCTCTTTGTTGACTTTAAAGGAGCCTTCGACAACCTGCTGTGGAGCGTCATAATGAGAAGGCTAAGAGAAGCGGGCTGCACTGAGTCGGAGTTGAGAATCTGGAGCAGCTACTTCGCCGAGAGATGGGTTTGGATGTGTAATTCCTCAAATGAACTGCGGAAGAGAATGGAAAGAGGCTGTCCGCAGGGATCCAACGCGGGCCCGGATGTGTGGAACCTGTCCATTGACGAGTTGCAGAATCTGCTGTGGTGCCTTGGGATCAAGGCTGGAGCCTATGCGGATGACCTGACCATGGTCATCGGTGGAAACACTAGAATCGAAGTCGAGAGCAGAGCAAGTGAAGCCTTGAAGCATGTCTTCGAGTGGGGGCAAAGGGTTGGGGTGGACGTGTCTGAGGAGAAGACCGTGGGAATGGTACTGAGGGGTGGCATGAAGATGCTGAATAGAAGGATCCATGTGACACTAGATGATGGAAGTGAAAGGATCGTAAAGTTTGCTGAACGCGTTAGGTACCTGGGTGTGGACGTTGGGGTGGACATGAATCTCCGAATCCACATAGAAAATTTGCGATCCAAGGTTAGCGGGATTGTCGGGATGTTCAGGAGGGTGCTGAGGAAAGACTGGGGGCTGCGGAAGAAAGTGCTGGGTGTCATCGTGAAGGGACTTATTGTCCCGGCAGTTATGTACGGTGCTAGCATTTGGAGTGACCTCACCAAATTGAAAGGCGTCCGAGAGGAGTTAAATAGATGCCAGCGAGTGGCACTTTATGCTTGCACCAGGGTATGTAGGACGGTTTCTACGGAGGCTATGCAGGTCCTGTTCGGAACGCCTCCGTGGGACCTGGAATGCCTGAAATGGGCTGGGAACTACAGGCTGCGCAAGGAGCTGCCGATGAGGGATATTGACTTGCTAGCAGAAGAGGACTGGGAGGGAAGGAATCTGGACGACATGAAACAGCTCTTGGAAGATCGCGTGTACCATGAGTGGCAGTTGAGATGGGACACGAGTAGGAACGGAAGAGTGACCTACGAGTGGATAAAGGACGTCAGCTTTGCAGGGAAACGCAAGAACTTTGACCCAGGACTTCAAGAATGTTATGTCTTAACGGGGCACGGAAGTCTCAACGCATTTCTGCACGCAAGAAATTTGAGTGAGTCAGCGGCGTGCGCATGCGGTTGGGAAAGCGAGGACTGGAAACATGTACTTTGCAAATGCCAGATGTATGAAGCGTTTCGTCACTTGGAGGAAATGAACATCGAAACAGTGGGCGACGTGTGCGACGTGAGCAAGGTGCTTGGAGATGACCGAGCCTACAAGGAGATGTGTGTGTTTGTAAGGAGAGCGTTTAAGATGAGGTCATCTATCTTGATGAGAATGATGGGGGAGGAGGAGTGAGGAGTTAGCGGAGGGGGGGACATGTGACCGGGGGGGAACTTAAAACGCAGAGGGACTTGGACGCACGCTTGTCATCGGTGAGCTGATTCGTTGGCTAATCGAGGGTGGCCGGCATCTACTTCTTTGGGTAGTGGCGATCCCACGTACTCGAGCTGGCCGCTGGCGCCAGGGCTCGTAAGAGCCCAGCTAGCACCCGTACCAGGGTCTAAACGGTAACCTGAGGGACGGGCCGGCCGCCCGTTCGAAAGGTCGGGGGATTGCTGGCCTGCTCACCTCGCTGAAGGGACCCGGGTGGGTGAAGGATCTTGGGTATGCTTCAGCATGCTCAGGGCCTGAACCTCATCATGGTCCCGGACGTGTGAGTTGCGTTCCAACTCGGAGAGCGGCTCGCTGGCCGTTAGGGATTGCTAGAGTCCCGGCCCCTACCGAGGGTGCGATCAGGGCTTACCCCCCTGTGAGCGAATCGGTAGTCGGCGTCAAATCCGTTGGGGTATTTGCCCGGAACTAGACGTCGACGCGCTGGCTGGGCGTATCCCAGCCCACGCCCCATTGGGGGCCGTGTGATTAAACCCACTGGGTAGGTGTCGCACGTAAAATCACTGAGGCTCTGTCCCTAACTATCCCGCAGGCCGGTGGGTGAGATCCCGCTTGCGGGACGTACCCTTTGGGTGAGCGGCTCGGCCCACTGAACCGGAGAGCTCCCTTTCACCTTTGGGGCTAATTAAAGGTAGAGTCATCCAGAGCCCTTGGGTCTTGGAATGATTCGGCGGTATGGCGTACTGTGATGATACTGAGCAGATGGTCTGGAAGGCAGAGCCGCTAACTCTGTCGCAATCAGGTCCGGCCGCTACCTTGGCGAGGGGCGGTCTGTGGGCCTTGGTGCCGCAGCCCCGTTGAGCGTAGGTGGGAGCGACTCAACTGTATGGATAGAATACCCAGCCGTAACTGACATCGCATATGGATAAGAAACTCAATAAACAAAAATCGGAGAGTAGAGGGGGAGAAAAACTACTCAGGGTACAATTACCCAGAGCAGACCAGCTGTCATCGGTATCAGGTTCATCTGGAATATCGTTAAAAATGACAAATCAACAAAGGTTGGGACAATTTCGGCGCTTAAGAGCTGATGAGTTAGAGAGAGAGGAGAGGAGGAAGCTTAGGAAAGAAAAACAGGCCAGGATCGAGAAAATCAAGGCTGCAAATGAGAGGGCAGAGAGCGTAACTTCCCAAAGAAGTAAGAGAAGTAGGACAGAACTCAGTGATGACCAAGTGGAGGAGGCACAAGTGGAGGAGGAGGAGGATATGGAGGAAGAAGCAGTGGAACCAGTGAGCCGTTTCGACGAACTCACTGCGACCTGGAGGGCCACTTTTAAGAAGTGGTTGATTGGAACAGCAGCTATGAAGCTGAATAAACAGGACTTGGCCGAAATCCAGGGTCTTCACGAGGGTCTGGCCGAAACTACAGAAGCGTTGGTCAGAGAGAACAGTTACCTGCTTGGCAAGGTGGAAGGACTCGAAAGAGCGCTAGAGCTCGTTGAAAGAAAAGTAGCACCCACTTTTAGCCAGGCGGTGCGCGGCGGTTTAACCAATGCGCCTCCAGCCATCACAGCCATGGGTAAGAACCTAAAGGTACCGAAGCCCTCATATGTGGCGGTACTTACCATGACTGACAATGTAAAGGAAGACAAGACAAAGGAACAGCAAGATCAAATTCTTGATGGGGTCAAACCTATTGAGAATAAGATCAAAATAAAGTCAGTCTGGAGGACCAAGAGAGGAGTCCGAATTGAAGTCGCTGAGCGCGATGACCTGAATAAGATCCTGGACAACCAGGAACTTAAAAGAGAGAACCTCGAGATCAAAGCGGCAGGCAAGAGAAAGCCGAGGATCATCTTTTATGATGTTCCTTCGGACTTCGATGAGGCAGACTTGAAAGAGTCATTGATCGCCCAGAACGACGGACTATTGGGTCCTCGTATAGTCACAGAGCTCAGCGAGAATCTAACGCTGAAGTTTAAAACTGGAAAGAGGGGACTGGAAGTAATCAACTGGGTCGCAGAAGTGACACCAGAGATCAGGAATGCTCTCAGAAAAGTAGGACGAGTCTACTTGGGACTCCGGCGCTGTAGAGTAGCAGACTTCTGTGTAGTCAGCAGATGCTACAAGTGTCAGTCATTGGGACATATCGCCGCAAAATGTGGGGCCCAGGTGGAAACCTGCGGGTTCTGTGCGGCAGAAGGACACTCGACCCGCAACTGTACAAGCAAAGAACAGCCGAGGAAGTGCGCTCTGTGTCGCAGAGCAGGCAGGCCGCATGAGCATGCTGCGGACGCTAAATGTCCGGTGTACCAGCAAAGAGTGAAGGCGTTCCAGCAAACCATCGACTACGGTCTGGAACCTCCGTAGAGCGCTGGACTTGCAACTTAAGTTGCAAAACACGACCCGTATTCTCGCCGATCGGCCTCCACGTGGCAACCCGCGGGCAACGTACGTCGACCTATTATTCTTGCCCTTTGGGTCCGACCAGGGGATGGAGTGGTAGGGAGAATGCGGCTAACAGATCGGTCCTCGACTGAGGGGGTCCCTCCGCAACGAGCGGTAATTTTTCCTAGTCAGACACCTTGGCGGTGTTTAAGCACTGGTGGTGGATGGGAGCTGTAAATGGCGGTGTGGGCGAGTGTGGCGGGATGGCCGGGCGGAACCAGGTGTATTCCTACTGGGCTCGCTCGCTCCGTCAGCTCCGACCAGCTGCTTGCAGATGGTCGTTGAGCGCGGGTATGGCCGGAAGGCTCAGGTACCGCGAGCGCCGACCAACATCAAAGGTGTCTCAACTTACACTAACTGTCCCTAACTATCCCCCCCAGGGCGGTGGTGGCGTTCTGCCACTACCACGGGTTTGGCGTACCCGGGGTGCCTGAGCTGGGAATGAGTGAGCGCCACTCATTCCCGTATACCGTAGCGCTGCGTCGTGCCTCAGCAACTCCGGCAAGGCGTGGCCGGGGAATGTCGCACGGCGTGGCAGCGGGGGCTGGGCTTTACCGCCTGGCCGCGTGATGAGGTGCACTATATCGCCTCCCTAATCCTAAGCTTGGTGCGGGGCGACAGGATGCATGGCTCCTAGGGTGAGGAGTCACTACCGCACCGTTTGAATTTTATTTAAGACTGTGCTTTGAAATATTTTCTTTCTCTCAAGGGTTCGCCTGAAGGGAGAAAGGTACGAACCAGATGGACACAAAAAATAAGAAAAATAGATCTCGGAGTAGGGTGGAGAAGGACCGTGTTGCCAGCGGTAAGATCGAAGTGGCGAAGAATGATCTGAGGGGAGTAAGATCTCGCTCCAGATCTGAGTTGAGAAAGAAAGGGGACGCTAAGAAAGAGAGACGTTTGGAGGACGTGGAAGGAAAGCACATAAACAGTGCAGATAAAATAGGTGATCGATGTGTGATGAATGAGGAGGAACCGATGGTGGTTCTAGAGCGGGTGAATAAAAAGAAAGAAGTCGATAAGGTAACTTCGTCCCAGAAGAAGAAAAGCCAGAAGTGTGAGAAGACGCAGCCCAAGGAAGAGGATATTTCGACGAGGTTGATTAAGGTCAAGGATAGATTGCGTTCTCTGGCTTTCTCTGATGGGGTGAAGAAGGAAATGAGAGACAGCCTCATGGCTGTAGCGGATGAGTACGATCGCATTCTCCTCAGCATTGTTGGGGAGAATAGCTATCTTGAAGGTCGGCTTGAAGAGTGTGCGGAGCATAAGTTGGAGGTATCAAAGAAGATCGAAAAGATGAATGGAATTATGGAGAGGATGATGAAGGGAGGCCGTGCTCCGCCTGCAGTGCGGGCGCCGGAAGTGGCCAGAGACCGGCCAAAGACGTATGCCGTTATAGTGAAGAGCAAAAAGGGTAACACCGATCCGGCGAAGGTTGAAGAGGAAGTTGAGCAAGCATTAAGTACTGATGTGATGGTAAGAGTACAGTCTGTACGCCAGGTCAGAGATAGAGTGATTGTGGAGACCATCTCTGAATCTGAGAGGCAGACACTATTGACGAGTAGCGAAATTGGCAGGGCAGGCATGGTGGTGGAGAATGTGAGGCCCGTGATGCCAAGGATCATCATTTATGATGTTCCGAAGTATGACCATGAGGGGACGTTCGAAGATATGTATGGCAGAAATTTGAAAGACGTGATGGCTCGTGACGAATTTTATAAAGATGTGACGATAGTACAGAAGATTCTGGCCAGGAAACCCCCGAACTTTGATGGTGAGGAGTATTGGGAGTACCACCTTGTCGTGCAGTTGCCAATGAAAGCGAGAGAACGCTTGCTTGAGTCGGGTCGAGTGTATGTGGATAGTGCTTGGTACAAAGTAAAGGCGTTCGATCGTGTTCGCAGATGTTACAAGTGTCATGGCTATGGTCATCTGGCAGTGAAGTGTGAGATCGATGTAAGTCTGTGTTGGAAATGCTGTAAGCCTGGACACCTGGCCGCTGGCTGCAGTGCGGAGTACGATTGTCGGAATTGCCGACAGAGGAAGAAGCCCTCGGGGCATTCGGTGTTATCACCTGAGTGCCCGCAGTATCAATGGAGACTTGTCCAGCTCAAGGGCAGATATGATCCTGGATAGGAGATTCAAAAGCTTTGACGATTTTATGATGTGCATAAGTGAATGAGGAAGGAAAAGAGGATGTAACACCTATTTTAAGGCAGGAGGGTCCGTCACGCGTCAGCCTCCCACGATCTTGAGTCCTCAATTTCGTGAGATGCCGGCTTGCGTCGAGCTACGGGCCTGGCAAACCCGCCTCTCCGAGCTGGCTGCTGGGGGCCGGAACGACAAGGTCCATCCAGTACCCATACCAGGGTATAAACGGTACCATGGGGGGTCAGAGCCCAGGGGAACGGTGGTTCCTCGCTGACCCATTTGGTGTTGGCCTCGTGGTGGTACGTGTGTTGAAACCCCATATCGCGGGGTAGCGGAGGTAGTTGGATAATGATAGAGTCCCGAGGTGCTTGAAATCACTCGGCCCATCAGTCCAGAGAGCTCTCTTTGACCTTTGGGGTTAATTAAAAGTAGAGTCTTCGGATTCGAACACAATGCGCAGCTCGCGACAAGTGAGCTGCGCGCTTCTTGATCACATTTGAACGCGACCTGTCTTTAGACAAGGGGTGATCGGAAGCAATGCGCCTGGCGCATAGAGGTGCTTGGGCTTGGTTCTTGTGTGTTGTTGGAAGGGGTCGAACCGGGACTTTGTCTCGTGTCGATGCTGGAAAGCAATGCGCTCGGCCTCGCCCTTGTGTGTTGTGGAAAGCAATGCGCTTGGACTTTCTCGGGTGCCCAGGCCGGGGGGTCTTTGCTCTTTGGGTGACTGGTACGGCCCACTGACTCGGAGTACTCGCTTCGACCCATGGCGCTAATTATGGGCAGCACTCAGGTGCGACGGAAGGATCGGTGTAAAGCAACCGTGCCCAGGCCTGAGTGGCGGACCCGTTAGTCCGTCTCAAACGGTTCTCTCTGGTGGCCGTGGGACGCACCAGAGTAGCCTCACGGCGAGTCCTAGCCACAGCCCGCAGGCAGCTGTGGTGGTCTTCTTAATCGCCTTGCAACAAGAAACACATACTACATGGGTACCAACGAAAATCTAAACTTTATAAATGAGCAGCTCCCGCTGCAAAGCACAGCATCGGATACCGCACCGATTAAAAATCAGCGGAGAAACAGCACCACAACTACACGCATACGATCGTCGAGCGTGACTAGTGTAGGAAGCATTTCCAAACGGAAACGCACCGAAAATGAAAAGGATGATCAAGACCTCGGAGAGGAAATGGATATTGCCAGTGAGATCACTGAAAGGCTGAAAAAATGGGGCCAAGACATCGACAGCTTCCTGAGAGAAGTTCGAGGCAAGATGAACAAAACTGATGCGGCAGACCTCCAGAACCTACGTACAGATATGTATGATATGGTAATCGAACTGATAAAGGAGAACTCTCGCCTTAAAGGCAGGCTAGAGGAAAGCCGCAGAGGTGGTTCATTCAGCGACATTGTCAGACAGCAGAGGAGAGAAAAAGTCCCACCGGTCGAGATAAACAAAAAGAGGCTCGTACCAAAAAAGTCCTATGCAGCAGTTATCCGAAACAAGGAGGGACAAGAACCAATCGACAGTGAAGCCTTGAAAAAGCATGTAGTGGGCACTCTAGACCCCGTGAAAAACAAGCTGAAAATAAATGCGATCAGAACGATAAGAAATGGCGTTGTTGTGGTTGCGGCTGATCAAGCTGATCTTGATAAGATCATTGCAAACCCTGGTCTAAACAATGAGGTAATAGGGACCACAGAGACCAAGAAAAGAAAGCCAAAAATGATCCTGTACGATGTTCCGTCCATGTATACAGCAGAACAAGTTATCGAGGCAATGTTACTGCAGAATGACCAGGCACTTGGAGCCGAGAATGCTTCAATGCTGCGAAAGGATTTCACCTTGCGGTTTAAAACCGGGAAACGGAATATGGACACAACAAATTGGGTGGCCGAAGTCTCCCCGCAGCTAAGAAACGTTCTAAAAAGGCTCGAGAAGGTCTATATTGGCCTACGACGATGCAAAGTAACAGATTTCAGTCTCCTCACGAGATGTTACAAATGCCAAGGCCTTGGTCATATTGCAAAACATTGTAAAGATACGGAGACGACGTGTGGACATTGCTCCGAAACAGGGCACAGCCTGAAGGACTGTAAGAACAAGCGGGAGCCAGCGAAATGTGCGCTATGTAAGAAAGCGAACAAGCCGCATACGCACAAATCAGACGCCAAATGTCCGACGTACAAGGCGACTCTTGAGAACCAGCAGTCTAATATAGACTATGGCTAAAAGCGATGCTCTGATCATCATTCAGGCAAACTTGGGTAGAGGCAGAACAGCAACGGACGAGATTATGCAGAAGGCCTATGAAATTGAATCTCCGATCTTGCTCATTCAAGAGCCATACACGGCTGGCAACTGTGTTGCAGGTTTTGGTAAGTACACAAATCAGATCTTAACAGGGAACAATGAAAATGAGAAACCATGGGCATGTATAATAGTACGAGATAAGAGGTACACAGCAGTGCTATTAAAGCACCTCAGCAGTGCGCACTGCGTTTGCGCCCATGTCACAGGCCCAAGTGGTTCCCTGTATCTGGTTTCGCAGTACTGCCAATTCTCCCAGAACATCAGCGTACATGCTGCACAATTGGAAAAAGCTTTGGATGCCATCAGATCCACAAAGATAATAATAGCAGCTGACGTGAACGGAACATCTCCCTTGTGGAGCTCAAGGTCCGATGACGCTGATGAAAATGGCGAAAGAATAGAGGAAATTATGGCAAGATACAACCTTATGCCTGCCAACAAGCTGGATCAAATCTGCACGTACACCAAGGGAAACAGAGACACAGATGTGACACTTGTCACACCGGGCATGAGTAGGAAAGTGGTAAACTGGCAAGTAATGGATGGATGGACGTCAAGCGACCACCGAGCCATACGCATTGAGATCGGCACAAATGAGACGCAAAACCTGAATATAAGTGCGAGATATAACCTGAAAAGAGCAAATTGGAAAAAGTACAGAGCCCATCTGGAGAAAAGTGCTGATGCTCTCATGAGAGCCGAACTCACAAGTGCGAGCGAGGTGGAAACGCTAGCCCAGCAAGTCACCGACGTACTCACGAAGGCAGCAAAAGGTTCCATACCACGGAAGAAACGCTTTCCTAAATCAGTCCCATGGTGGACAAACACACTCAATGATCTGAAGTCAAATGTAAACAGGCTCAGGAAAAGCCACCAGCAGGAACGAGATCCAGTTATCAAAGAACTGAAGATCAGGAAATACAAAAGGATCAGAAGGGACTACACGAGGAAACTTGCAACAGCTCGAAGTGAAAGCTGGAAATCTCTAGTGACCAAGGACACAGAGGCGGACCCGTATGGTCTTATCTATAAGATCTTTAATGATAAACTAGCACCAGAACAAGTGGTCACCAGCATAAAAACCACCCAGGGCTACACACAAACCTGGAAAGACACAATGGAAGCGTTGTTGTCCGGCCTCTTTTCGCACGAAGAACAACCTCCAGCAGACAAGCAGATAACGAGATCCAATGAAGAACCAGGAAAGTGGACTGAGACGGAAGTTCGACATGCGATAAAGGCCATGAAAAACAAGAAATGCCCAGGTGGCGATATGCTGGAACCAGAAATGGTGAAAGCAGCCGCTAGCACGAAGTTCATTAAGGTTCTAACAAAGCTATACAACGGCTGTAGGTCCCATGGAGTGTTTCCCAAGATCTGGAAAACTGGAAACATAAGGATGCTTCTAAAAGGAGCTGACAAAGATCCCACAGACGCTAAATCCTATCGGCCGATCTGCCTTCTATCGATGCTCAGCAAAGTCCTTGAAAGACTAATTAAGATGACAATAAAACCACTAGTGGTTAATCCGGAGTACGCATCAGATAAACAATACGGGTATAGGGAGGGAAGGTCGACCGAGGATGCGATAGCGAAAGTGAGAGAGATCGTAGGAGCTACTGAAGAGAAGATGGTGATGGGTATACTCTTCGATATCACAGGTGCTTTTGACCATTTGAGATGGAATTCGATCCTCGAGGAGCTGGAAAATCGAGGCTGTAAAACGGACATGCTCTGCCTCATAAGGAGCTATCTCAAAGATAGACACATGCAAGTAATTGGACTCTATGAAATGGTACTGAGAGAAATCAGCAGAGGATGTCCGCAAGGATCAGTAGTAGGACCAGATTTCTGGAATATCCGAATGGACAGACTTCTCAAGCTCATCGAAGAACTCGACGGAGATATAGTAGCCTACGCAGATGATCTGATTGCTATAATAAAAGGGAACTCTCGCGAAGACATCGAAGAAAAAGGACAAGTGATAACGGATGCGATAAGCAACTGGGCAAAAGAAGAAAATCTTCAAATCTCGAAGAGTAAGACGGAGATGATCCTGCTGAAAAACGGCGATGGACTAAATCCAAAGCGAAATAAAAGACAGAACAAAAAAGGGACAGCAACCAAATCGCTGATAAACGTCGGAGAGCATGGATTCAGACCACCAACAATAAGGCTTGAGCCACAGGAAAAAGGAATAAAATATAAACCGAAGGTAAAGTACCTAGGTGTAACCTTCGGAGCAAATTTTGAGGTGGAGCCGCACGTGAGCAATGTGTCAGCCAAGGGAAAGAGGTTGTTCACCAGATTGACTTGTATAACAAGGGCAAAATGGGGAATAACCTTCGACTGCATGAAGACGCTCTACGCCGGAGTCTTCCTGCCAATCATGCTGTATGCGATTGGAGGCTGGGGAGACCGCGTGAAGACAAAAATATCAAGGAGACTGAATGGAGCCCAGAGACACGCACTCCTTAGGATGACACGTGCATACTGCACCACATCGACCGAAGCTCTGCAGGTCTGCGCTGGAGAAATCCCGCTGGATCTCAAGGCAAAAGAGAAGTACTATAAGTATAAAATAAGGAAGAAAGAAGAGTTGGAATATGGGAACATCTATTCCCACGAAGTGTTATACGCGGCGAATCTCCATGGCATATGAAGACAAAAACGAATGGAAGTGTTATACGCGGCTAAAATCGAATCTTGATAGGAAGTGTTATACGCGGCAAATCTCGGTGCCAAGTCCCGACCTCCGTCGGAAGTGTTATACGCGGCAAATTTTTATAACATTGAACGATGCAATGGATGGAAGTGTTATACGCGGCAAATCCGCTCCTCGAGCCAACTCGAGCGAGGAAGTGTTATACGCGGCAAGTCCGTTCCTCGAGCCGTCTCGAGCGAGGAAGTGTTATACTCGGCAAATCTCGGTGACAAGTCCCGACCTCGGTCAAAAGTGTTATACGCGGTAAATTTTTATAACATTGAACGATGCAATGGATGGAAGTGTTATACGCGGTAAATCCGCTCCTCGAGCCAACTCGAGCGAGGAAGTGTTATACGCGGCAAGTCCGCTCCTCGAGCCGTCTCGAGCGAGGAAGTGTTATACGCGGCAAGTCCGCTCCTCGAACCGACTCGAGCGACGAAGTGTTATACGCGGCAAGTCCCCTCCTCGATCCGACTCGAGCGAGGAAGTGTTATACGTGGCGACAATACGATAATATGATTGAACTCGGCCAAATTCAAATTACATTTCCTTCCGTTCGAACCCCGATTCGTATCGGCCAGCTCGGTTTTCATAGGTATAACAACAGGCACAGTACCATACATCGCCGGTGGGTCGGCGAGCGTTTCGGTATATACAAGAAAGAGTATGTCTCGTGCGTATTAGCCCGGTGACTCCTCGATATTAATGTTATCCACAGCATTACCGCTGGTCGGTGTCTATGACCGAATGGCCAACAAGCGGTGGGCGCCCAAGGCGTTTCAAGATCGTATCGTCCGTTCTCAATAGTAGACGGCATCGATTAATACCGAGCATCGACTCACTCAATTCCGAGCGAGAATATAAGCATTAAACACGAAAAAGCAAGTAACTCCTTGCAACCACGACGTAACGACTCAATAATCAACGTTGGGTACTCTTTACAGTGAGAGACTGTTTGAATTTGAACGATAATAATCGCAGCGTCGCTCTCGTTCCATAAGGGCACTGGGAGCGCGTTGTGCACAAAGTATTACATGCTTTTGCATGAGCTCGTATCATTTGAACGCGAGAATATGTGCCTACCGGATCATCACACGATGATCCGTGTGCGTGCACGATGACAACGAACGACTGTGCGTGTCACCGTAGCCATTCAAGGGCTCACGGTATCAGACATCCAGGCGTACGCGAGTCACAAGTGTGCTTTTCAAACGCACGAGCTCTCTCGTACGCGCGTATCACGCGTTGATCGACGAAGCTCCCTGGTTGATCCTGCCAGTAGTCATATGCTTGTCTCAAAGATTAAGCCATGCATGTCTCAGTGCATGCCAAATTAAGGTGAAACCGCGAATGGCTCATTAAATCAGTTATGGTTCCTTAGATCGTACCCACATTCACTTGGATAACTGTGGTAATTCTAGAGCTAATACATGCAAACCAGAGTTCCGACCAGAGATGGAAGGAACGCTTTTATTAGATCAAAACCAATCGGTGGCGGGCTTGCTCGTCCACCGTTTACCTTGGTGACTCTGAATAACTTTGTGCTGATCGCACGGTCTCGCACCGGCGACGCATCTTTCAAATGTCTGCCTTATCAACTGTCGATGGTAGGTTCTGCGCCTACCATGGTTGTAACGGGTAACGGGGAATCAGGGTTCGATTCCGGAGAGGGAGCCTGAGAAACGGCTACCACATCCAAGGAAGGCAGCAGGCGCGCAAATTACCCACTCCCGGCACGGGGAGGTAGTGACGAAAAATAACGATACGGGACTCATCCGAGGCCCCGTAATCGGAATGAGAACACTTTAAATCCTTTAACGAGGATCCATTGGAGGGCAAGTCTGGTGCCAGCAGCCGCGGTAATTCCAGCTCCAATAGCGTATATTAAAGTTGTTGCGGTTTAAAAAGCTCGTAGTTGAATCTGTGTGCCACGCTGTCGGTTCATCGCTCGCGATGTTTAACTGACATGACTGTGGGACGTCCTACCGGTGGACTTAGCCTTTCGGGGCGGTCCAGCTAATATCCCATCGCGGTGCTCTTGATCGAGTGTCGAGGTGGGCCGGTACGTTTACTTTGAACAAATTAGAGTGCTCAAAGCAGGCTATGTTCGCCTGAATACTGTGTGCATGGAATCCCTCTCAAAACCCAACTGCTTACGTCCTCGATCGTGAGAGGGGGAAACGCCATGAGCTTCGGCTCTGGTAGGCTAAAATGCAGCTCTGGTCCTTTGGAGTGGTTACCAAAGGGATCTGGAACAAAGCGCACACAGAAACAATGATCCAAGTCCAAAGATAATGATTGGATGCTGCTGATGGTTGGCCAACTCTCTTTTGAGAATCACTTATGAGAGCGTGTCACCCTCTAGCAGAGGGTACACCACATAAACCAGGAGCTCCTTGGTCGGATCAAGAAGCAGTGCAAGCCTGGGCCGCTAGATAGTACCGGAGCCCGGGTTGTCCTCGCCAGACAATCGGGCTGCTCCGTAGCAGCTAGTATAAAAAGCACCCTTGCCAGAAGCGCTCTAGGTGGCACCTAGGTGGGAGGCGCCAAGGGGGGGTGTGCTGCAGTGGCGAGGCCACTAGCTGGAGTAAGTGACGTGTCTTGAATTTGGAGAGGATCGAAAGTCTTGAGGGAAGCCAGAAATCTCGGTCTGCCTATAAATTGGTGCTAGTTTAATAAACCAAAAAACACTTTGAACAAATGAAAATGTCTCAAAACAAAATCAATATCTCAAAGTTGCACAATAAAAACCGAGCTCTCTCCCAGAGCTTAAAAGTTCTTCCATCGCCCCAACAAATAGATGATAAAGATGAAAAGATGGAAATAGCAATGCAGTCTATGAAAAGATCTGCAGCATCGGCACTCAGCCCTGCCAACTCCGAACAAGCTATTGGCCCAAATAAAGAAGTTAAAAAACCAAAGAATAGCAGCACCTCCAAAAAAGGTCTGCAAACAGATGATATTCCAGAATACGCGTTTAACGCCATGGAGAACATAAAAGCATGCATTAGCAAAGTCAAAAGCGACACCTTGAAAGAGGCAGCAATCCAAAATGCAGAAGCACTGATGCATCTGATCAATCAGTTGTCAGCTAAATGCGCCAATTTAGAAGGCAGACTAGAGACCATGGTTAATCTAAGCAATGAAGCCAAAATCAAAGATTCAGAGAACAAACCAAGTTATGCCAGTGTAGCAACCCCCAGGCTTGCGGGCCCAAGATCTCAAACTAGACAAACAACTATAAGAACAGCGCCTAAAGCAGTATTCATCAAATCGAAAAATCAGGACCAGAACACCAATATGGATGAGCTAAAACTAGAACTATCTCAAACATTTGACCCAATCCAAGAAAAGGTCCGGATTAAAAATGTCAAGAAAACGAGTCAAGGACTCCTCGTCGAAACGGAAACAGAAGAAGATCTGGTAAAAATTGAAAAGAGTCAAGACCTGAACGAGAAGTTCTTGATTAATAGACCCACTCGGAAACTGCCAAAAGTAATAATCTATGATCTCCCAAAAAATACAACAGATGCAGAATTATGTGCCACCGTTTTTGAACAAAACGAGACAATTGAATTGACCAAGGAAGTTTTTGCCGCATCATTTATACCACGTTTCAAGACAGAAAAGAAAGACTCTCCAACATGCAACTGGATTGTAGAGGTCGCACCAAAAATCAGAAACGCCCTCATCGCATCGCAAAGAATCTTCATAGGCTGGTCGTCATGTAGAGTCCAAGACTACATACAGGTGACTAGATGCTTTAAATGCCAAGGATATGGGCACATAGCCAAACACTGCACGAGACCACAGCACTGTCACATATGTGCTACTGAAGGCCACAAAGGAACTGAATGTCCAAATAAGAACTCACCAAAGAAGTGTATAAACTGTGTAAAAGCCAATAGAAACCATGATCACGATGTAATGGATAGAAAATGCCAGAGTTATAAGCAAGCCTTGGAGAAACTAATAAATTCCACAGATTATGGAGTGTAAAACAACGATTTTACAACTCAACGCAAGAAGAGCACGTGTGGTAACTCCAGAAATTAGACAACTCTCGATTGAAAAAGGAATAGATATACTAGTTCTCCAAGAACCATACGTCCGAAAAAACAAGATCGTGGGTTTTGGAATGAACACCAATTTGATACACACTACACCCGACCACCCATGGGCAGCTATAGTAGCAATAAACCCTAATGTCACAGTATTGAAGCTCACCCATCTATGTACTTCTCACTTCGCAGTTGCTCAAATAATACACGAAAATAATGACTTCTACCTGATAAGTGCATACTTTCAACTTAGCATCGACACCTGTGAATTCCTCAAACAACTTGATACAATACTCAAACACCTCAGCAATAAGAAAATTCTCATAGGAGTAGATTCAAACGCCAAGTCCACGATGTGGGGAGCGACAAAAACTGACACAAAAGGAATCTTACTGGAATATTTCATTGCACAGTGGAACCTAGTTGTTATTAATAACCCAAATGGCCTAGCTACAGTCTCCTCAGAAGTCGGTGAAGGGCATCCTGATGTCACCTTAGCCACAACAAACCTAGCCTCGAAAATCACTAGCTGGGAAGTAAAATATGGATGGACGTCAAGCGATCATCGAGCCATAGTAATGGAAATAACAGGCACAGAAACTAGCAATGGTCAAACTCGGACCACAAAAGGATATGCGACCAAGAAAGCCAACTGGGAAGCATTCCAGGCAACACTCGAAAGGAATAAGACCAAAATTCTTCCAGGCATCCCAAACAACAAAACAGACACAATCAATAAGGTGAGAAGTATTACAAATGCACTTAGAGACGCCTGCAATAAAACTATACCTGTCCGCACAAAAAGCTCAAGGAAAGTTCCCTTCTGGTCCAATGACCTAGAAACTTTGAAAAAAGAAGTATACAAATGTAGGAGGAACTTCCTGTTACGTGGCGTGGTCCTTAATTAGCTGGGTTCAGATCTCGGCTACGGTATTGACCGTAGACGTTTTACTCGGTAAGGATCTGTTACGTGTCGAATCAGGTTGTCAATAACTCAGTACTCAGGAATTGGATTAGAGGTGCCTTTATTCCCTATTCACTTTACTGAGAGAGCTCGTGTAATTATTCCAAATACTAGTATACAATATGAGCGTCGGACTGTCTACCGTCTCCGCGTGACTCGTGTAGCTAACCGTCCGGTTGCCGTGTCCCTGCCAACTGACCGCCGAGCGCTTTGAGGCGGTCGTATTTAATCCCTCGTGGGGGTGCCGTCGCAACCCCTTGGTGGCGCGCTCGGTGGGAGGCGGTCAGTCGCCTCCCGCCGTCTCGAGTTACGCTCCGTGCGTCACGATTTCGACATCGTCCTTCCAGAACGTTCCGATATTCGTGGCGTGGCCCCGCGCAATGCGATTCTAATAATCGCGGGGCTAGCCACGTGACACGTTAGGGCCGCCATCCCGGCGTCCCCGACGGATCATCCATCAAAAAGTTAAAAAAAAATTCCTAAGATTCTAATCCCTTGAAATCCTACCGATACCCTTTGAAACGAATTCCCGTGGTTCGTTGAATTTCGTTCATCCTCTATAATTCCTTATTCCGATTATACTACTAGTGCCGTTCATTATATTCTTGGTCGCCGTTTATCTATCAAGTATGTCCCAGTTTTTAAGTATCGTCCTGTCCTTGTCTGATTTTACTGGTACGGACGTTTGTCTTACAATATGATACATCAATGATATATATATATATATACACATATATATATATATACATATATATATATATATATATATATATATATATATATATGCGAAATTTATTATCCTTGAAAGGAATGAGCGTGAGGTCTAATATTTCTATTTTTCTACAATTGTTGTGCTACATGTTGGTGTAACAATTATGTATGCGTGTAAGTGTAATGATGGGTTGTGTATATGTCACCCTGATACATCAATCTAACCTAAGTTGGCTCTCTCAGTATACTAAATTATAATTAAATATACTTTCATCAATCATTTTTGCTTTTTATTTAATTTTTCTCTTTATTGAATCGATGCTCGAGGTCTTCGAGTGATTGGTTGACTTGCAGGCCCTTCCTTGGTAATAGCGCGGTCACGTTCTCGGTTAGGACTGATAGGCTCACAGCTGGTCTCAACATTCCTGTATGATGTGGCTGTGGCTGCATTGTGACCCTTCCTTGGTCACGCTCCCACCGCATCTCGATGTCTTCATGAGGCGTATGTTTGCTTCTCTTTGATATACCTGTTGACAGTCTTTGAGCGATTAATTGGAGGGGCCCCCCAACGACTGGAATCTTCCAAATACATATCGCAACGATTGTTATTATTATGATTGAGCTGCTCGATATCGCGACGGTATTTTGTAGGTTCACCAACTTGTTCGATAGTGCTTTATTCTCCCCCAAGCTTCGTGCCTTTTCGATTATTTCGTGAAAATCGTTCCCCATTTTCAATGCTTGCGTATGGGTATTCCCGTTACCGTTAACTCCATGCAGGGTTTCGGTCGTGTCGATTATCTTTTTCACATATTCCGCCACCCCTGGGCTCGTTATATTTACTATCGCGTTTATATCAAGGATCGTGCTGTTGATTGCATGTAGGGAAGACGTGGTAGTTATGTTTCGTGAAGCTACCAGTTTTACCGAGCTTGTCCGGGCTACGCAACTTGGGTTCAATCGTAGCATGCCTGTCCCTGAAATCTTGAGGATACTATCGCCTGATTGTTTACAATTAAGAAATAGCTTCTCCTCCTTACTGTTCGAAAATATCCACGTATTTTGATCGTTTGCCCGTGTCCAGTATGTTGCCTTAATCTTCATTAGTTTAATTTTGCAGGTAGCTAAATTCATTACCTCCCAATTTGCGGCCAACCTCACCTCGCAGGGTGAAAATTCGTCAACATTGCGGAGGGGTTCCGATTCCTTACAGATATAATTATTTTTTATTTTCCTGCACTTGTTAATATTATCTTGCGTAATGGGAAAATATGCGCTTCGGGTTTTACTCATAGCGAAATAGCGTGTTTCGGGCCATATATAGGCGAAAATTCCTGTTGAGTTTTCCGATTCCTGTTCTATTGGTATTGACGTAGGTTTGTATAAGTCGTAACGGCCGTAGGCTAGTAAAGGGATTTCCACGTGGTATATTAATTCTGAATTACTAAACAGGATAGATACGTCCGATACTTGAGATGGAACCGTCCGTCTCATCCAACGGGTATACGGCCTCCGTCACTGTTTCTGCGATTAATTCCGCTGATTTCCTAATCTGTTCTGGAGGAATAAACCTTGGGTGTATCATTCCTTGTGTAGCAAACAATATCGCGTCCGTAAATATTGCTATATCCATTTCATACTGCAATGCGCTTTCCACCAATAGTTCCATGGCTGTGGTAAATCTTTCCCTTTCTAATATGTTGTTTCGACCTTTTTCCATATACAGAATCGTATCCTCGAGTTCGCGTATTTTTCCTTCCGAATTTTGGAATTTTTCGGCTACTAATTCCGTTTGGTTAGCTAGAAGCTTTGATAGCGTTTTCGTGTCATTCGCTTCCAATTTTATTAGTCCTTCAAGTTCGTTTTGTGATTCCTCGTCCAGAGTTCCAAATAAAAATCTCGAGATTTTTCCTACTACTGAAAACCATGCTCGTTTTTGTCGTTTCTGTGGTTCTCCTGATTCATGTCCCCTTATCATATCTACTACCCTATCTGCGTCTTTGTTTACTGTCCTTATTTGATTAAAGATTGCTTTCAGTTCCTGTTCGTAACCGCATTTCTTTATTTCGTTTGTGTGTTCACACAAGTAGCTCAATCCATGCCATGAGGCTGCCAATTTATCTCCTTGTCCAAAGAAATCTTTTACGTTTATCCTCTGTACAAGCTTCCATGTTGTACTACTGGTTGTTACATTTCCCACTTTTTCTATGAGTAATCCTGGATTATTACGTATAGGTTGAATGATTTCATCCGATTCTACTAACTGCGCCCCCAACACCCTGCAACAAGATAAACGTTCGTGTCAGAGATTTGTCGTGATTTCGTTTCCTACCTTACCGACGGTCGTATCTGTACTTGATCGGTATGAATTTGTTTATTGCTATCGCCCGTATCTGGACGTTTATTGTTGGGAATCGCATTGTGTTATTCAGACGATGTTGTTTTTCTGTCCCAATTCCTACGTCAACCATCCCTTTTTCGATTTATTTCTGTAATCTCCCTCCTTTACTTGATAATTTGTCCCCTTTCGATTTATTGAGTTTATACTTTCTAACGCCCCTTTTTCGCTGCGTAAGGGGTTTTTTTGTTCCCCCCCACGTCACTTTCGAGTTGGCGTTGCCGCCCAGCTCATCGCGTGTTCGATCCTGCAGTTCTCTAACTGATTTTATCGTGATGTGACGTCTCTGATACTAAAAAAAAATGTTTTCCCTTGCGTGTTTGTTCGCCTCCTTCTTTCGTTTCCTGTTCAGGAAACTGTCTCCACTCCCTACGATTATCGAGGTAAGTCCGATGTTTTTCAAAGAAAATTTATAATAACCTAATTGAGCCTTAGCAACAATATTGCTAACTCCTCTCTACTTCGAGCTTACTTCCTTTTTCTTGCTGCTTTTTATAATTTATTTAATCCTACGTCTAGGAGTGCCCTGTAGTTCAAGTTTTTTCATATGGTTTGACGCCGTGAACCGCCCTTGATGGTTCTATATATCATTTCTGGAAAGAGCGCGTCGCTGATGTGAGTATCGCTCCCTTATTTTTCCTAGTAGCGTTGACATTATCTTATTATAATCAATTTTTTTTTTTTTTTTTTTAGTACGAACGATTACTTGTGCGCCATCCAAAGAAAATTCGCCATTTTACGCCGCATGGTTCCTATGGCTGTCAGCTATGGTGCGAACACTTGCTTGTAAGTATCACATTCCTGTGATATTCTCCTCTTTTACATATCATATTATTATATTTTCCATCTATCCTTTATTCCAGAATGGTGCCTCGAAACGCACGTGCGCGGGATGGAGTCGTCGACGATCCGATCGACAGTGCACGTGGCGGTCGACCTGGTCCGAATGGGACTCCTTGGCCCTGGACTGTTTGTTCGTGCCGCCCGAGCTTCCTCGTCCGGATCCTGTCGCTTTTCCGGACATCCTTCCGGGTGGTGTGTCCTGGGCAGTTTGTCCGACCTGCCACGACGAGGACTGGGAGGCTGTCGATCGGAGTGTTTGTTACTCGTGCGGACTGGAATTCTGCCAGATTCCGCCACTTGATGTTCAGGCGCCTATCAATGGTGTCCTCATGACGCTTACCGATTTGGAAGGCCCCACCTGTTCGCTCTACGTCGGTGAACTTAGAATATTTTCGTTTCCCAATCCTAATTATGTACCGTTTTGATACAATATACATTCTCATAGTCACCTAATACTGCTATTTTCTTGTACCCGTTCCTTCATGCGCCTATCATTTATATTTTCCGATAACTCGAAGTCCTCAAAGCCCCGCATCAATTTGTTCCTTAGGTTAATCGTTGACTTCCTTAAGACTATGATGTTGTTCTCCGTTATAATTCTCTAATATATTATCTTTCTTTTGACTCCGCGTCTAATTCGCCTCGTGCTTTCCATTCTGTAACTTGGTTTCGGGTGGCCGATTTTGCTGACGCGGCGGCCTTGGCGCGCCTCTGCCCGAACCACCATGCTATGCCGAGTCCCCAGCGATGTTCTGGACAACCGTCATACAGTCTGTATGGCTTTTAGTGCAACATCTGCACTTTTCGCGCTCTGCTATTCGTCGCCTCGATCTTCTGCGCATTTGTCTCGGGTTGCATAGCTGCCGACTCGTTGATCTTTGTACATGCTAGGCCCCGTATTACCTTGGTCAGTCTTAAGGTAACTCTCATCGAGAAACCATGTGTCTTGCCGCAGAAAACGCCGACCGAGAAGTATGGATACACCCCCGACGAGGGTGCTCCTAATTATGTGGCATGACGTTTGTGTCGCGCGATTAAGTTTTTAATCCTTTGTTTGGTGTGGAGAAGTAATTTTTGTCAGTTGGGAAAAGGAGTTCCTACGTAACTTTGCTTTAATAATAATTCGTATTGTTGTACTAATAGTTCGCTTTTATTTATCTTCCTCCCTTTATTTTTCCATTTACTATTTCCTCCTGAACTATGTAGCTTGCCGTTTCCCTAAATTAAAGGATATTTCGTTCGATCTATTGTATTAATAATCCTAATAATAACAATCCTGATGATAATAAATTGTACTATACTGTGAAGTTAATCCTCCCGGTATTTTTTATGGGAAGATTTTCAATGAGGGAGTTGACTTTCATGGAACAAACGAATTAAAGGAAAACTGCCTGCGGTACCATGTTTCGCATTAAAATTTACGAAGAGGAAAAAAAAGGAAGGGAGGAGAAAAAAAAATCGATGCGTGAGTGTCTCAAAACGGTAAAATTCAAGTTGCGTCTTTTTTGTATCTGATAACCCATTGAAACTTGCGGAATGGCTGCGTTGTGCGAAATTGGGTTTCGCTGATTTATAGAGCGATTGAGGATCCTAAAATAATGCGTGAGTACATCATGAACATTATAACTTTGTGTGTTTCACCTTATGAACATTATCTCGTAATCGTAACGTGCATCGTTTTTTCGCGTGTGTGTTCCGCGCATGCGCTTACGCGCTGTATGACTGTAGTGCGCGGAGTGTGGAGTGGAGTCCGCGCTGTCCGCGTGTGTGACCCGCGCGTGCGCTACGCACTGTGCGTACATGCGTGGTGCGTGGAGTGTGAGACGTCCGCGGGTGGAGTCCGCGGGGGGCGAACCCTTCCCCTATATGGCTGAGCGCGCTGTCCCTACAGTGTGCGCGGACCCTCAGGTTTTTAGGTTGGTGTTGGGGCCTTAGTCTAAGTGTTTTAGAAATAAGTTTGAAATAGATTTTAGTAAAATTTTGTCAACAGTTAGGATCTTGGTGTTCATTGACTACTCGAGCAGTGACTCTCCAATGACATTGACGAATGTTATAGGCATTTTGGTGCTGAGGTAAATTTTAGTAAAATCTGTCAACAACTACTATGTTGATGTTCATTAAATGGACTGAGTTCTATATTTCATGTTTTAATTTTAGGGTGAAGATAGCGACGTTGCATCAGTAGCTGCACTTAATCTATCGAATCCTGAAAATCACATTGAGTTATCCGATGGCCAACAAACTTTGATTTTACTACTGTGAATGGACATCGAGTGAGACTTATAACTTTAATTAAGCATAGTTTAAAAAGCATCTGGAAAACTTTTGTTTGGTAATAACATTGAGGATGTTCAGTGGCGTCTGTGCCTTGCATCTGAGCATGAGCAGCTTATCATTGGCACGTATACTCAACTAATATATGTTACCTAATTCTTGTTTATTACTCACAGGTGAGAAAAGTCAAAAGGAGAGACTTGGTCTTGACACCCAATCAACAAATAGAAAGACTCTTACAGTCGGGGTCTTTCTACTTCAATTTAAATCCCTTTGAAGTATCGCAAACATAACCAATAACAGAAATAAATAATATTAAGGAGAAGTATCGACGAGTAAGTTTCATTCTCTTAATTTCCTATGCTAAGGTTATAGAATTCAAATTATATTTCTTATTCATATTTCTCAATTTCTATACAGGTATCAGTATTAGCGTGTCCAAACAAAAGTCAAGATGGCTCGAGAAAGAAAACCAGCAAGGCTTGAGAGAAAGTTCTGATTTCAACTAACAAAAATTGATATTGTATTTAGTACAAATGGCAACCTTTACTTCTGTAGTTATTAGCAAATCATGGAAAACCCTGGAATGTGAGGAACCAAGAGTAACGTGCATGGATGTTATTGAAGAGGTAGAACCATGAACAGATCACATGGTAGGTGTAATAGCTAGCTTAATTATGCAATCAATTCCAAGTGATATCGTTCAAGTTTTATTAATTTTCACAGATTGGAGAAAAGAAAGGGAAATTGAGAGAAAAAAAAATGAGGAAAACTTGAGTCGAGGCCATTTTAGAAGAAAAACCAGAAATTGGTTATAAGCGTGCATTGTGCATGTGATATACGTATATCATGTGGTAACCATGGAATTATTTGCTGGTATGAGACAGAATTGTATGCATATACGTATATATCATGAATGTATGGTCACCTTGTACCATGTATTATACTTTGCTAATATTTCTAATTATTCTTGCAGACTACTATCCGCTGAGGAGCAAGCTGTAATGGAAAGAGAGTGGCAAAGGAATTTCAAAGAATCAGAACAATCCAGGGTTGATAGTTGGAAAGCTTTCCAGTCAGGAAGTGCGGATGCGAGAGAAAAAAAAATTATGTCCTTCGAGCCACCGAATATGAAGGCAGAATCTTAATCATAAAATGCTAAAGAATTGATGAGTAGAATTGATGGCTACATCTGTAAGGAGAATATGCTCTGATTCGGAAATTTATTACCTACTCGATTAACTATTACCCTGCAATGTACAATACAAATTGTTAAGTCTATCTGATGTAAAAAAAATTTTGAGTGGAGCTTGTTCCTCCCGATTGTAGCTAACAAAACTGACGATTCTGGACAAAGTGTGTTAGTCTCAAGTCCTCCCAAAGAATTTCAGGTGTAAATTCCAAGTGTGTAATTAACGTCCAAAGAGTACATAGTTCTCAGATTAGAAATCAACTATAATTTTAGATGAAAATGTTTATTATTCGCTTAAGTAGTTTAGTATCAAGTAAGTTAATTTTTCCTAGGAGCCTAAGAGGTACCCGACTATTAACTTAAAATTGTGAGTTCTGAATAACTTGAACAACTCTAATTGTGAATTAATAACTGAAGGTGTAAATTAAGAACATACGTTATTGATGAAAGTAACATATGTTACGAACATACTATGTTGACATGAACCTGACGTTTCTGAATAATAATTAGGTATACAGTTATTGATATTTTGTTGAATGATTTTAATGGATCGTTAGAAAACTCCTCTTGTACCATTTATCTGTATGACTTATCAGATAATTTGCGGTTCGATTTTTTATACAGTACATAATGAATGTCATTTATCATTTATAGTACATCATCTTCTCGCTGTATCTCATACAAATTTGGCTCTATTGAGCAACAAGAAGTGTAATAAGATAAATAAAACAAAATGAAGCACTCAAATATGTTGTATAGCTCCTATTTATGAGTTATGGGTATAGTTAAGCTATTTTTTTTTATAACTAAAGCATAAGGTGGCTTCAGTCTTGAAGTTTCAATTTTATTAGGCATTCAATTTTATTAATTTAATTAGTTCTAGGCTAATAGCTACTTGGACAGAAAAGGTATACCATATCTCCATCCGTATGTGATTGTAAATTTCAATTGCATCCAATCCACTTTTTCGGTTTCTTGGTCTAATTTCCTTAACCAACTATGATTTACTTGAACGAATCGCAATTTACTTGATGAATACCTTTCACCCTGAATTTTCATAAAACCCATAATGATGACAAAAAAAATTTTATGAACTTCTGCCAAAACTAATGCAGAGAAAGGTTATTGTAGATATGTATTCGGGAGCCCTTGATTTCCTGTAAAGATTCAATCCTATACATAATTCTCTAAGGTACATATTATTTTAATGAAAATTTATCTTATATCTCGTATTCTTGTACATACAATTAGTTGAATCGATTCACTGTATGTTGGAATCATATCCGAATAGAAATTGATTATCTAACTGCATATTACTACTACAAAGTACTCCCAGTTTAAATTTCATTGTTGTAAGTTTGAAACCTTTGCTGTCACTGACAGCTTCAATGTAGATCAATTTGACAATGTCAAGATAAGAATCATATACTTTTGTAGAAGTCTAGTAGAAAAATTATAAATGGTTGAAACCAATGAAAAAACTCCTCAACAAATATCGTTTTCGTAATAAAAAAATGGACAATTATTCCTTATCTCTAAGTCAGAATCATATTCACCAGAAAAATCGATCTAGTTTATTATCGTAAAGTCCAATTTTGCTATAGTAGCATAAACATCATTTTACTAGAATCTCGAGTATCAATGAAATTACATGAAACTTTCAAATCTTAATTTTTAGTAAATGTATAATTCTACAATATGACATTATCTTTATTCGTTCCTCAGAATTAGTTTATTGTTTCATCTCTTTTTTCTCTTATATTTTTAGTCAATGAAATAACCACATACATACTTGCCACGGGCCCGCTTATTTTTTAGTTTCTCGATGGTTAGTGTATTTTTCCATTTTTATCTTACATTTCGGTGTTTTACCAAAAGTGGGCTCTCGGTCCTTAAAACATTGTTTATCTATATATGTATGTATATTTATCTCATTTCATACAAGATTTGCATTTTAAATGATATTACTTTACACTTCTATGTGAGTGTAAATTCGGCCTGCCGAACGGACAAGATTACCGACCGAGTGGCCTGCCGAACGGACAACTTTACCCCCCAAGATTGCCTGGCGAATAAATTATGCCTTTTTCTTTTTCTCTTTGAATTAATACATTGTCTGAATGCGCCTGGTATTGCGTCATGAGTAGGTGTCAATCAAAATTAGTACCCAATAACGTTGAATCATAATAATCAATCTGCCATTTGACGAGATAAAATCCAGAAATAACAGAAATCGTACTCTGAACGCATATTTTGGATAATGTGCGTCGCATTTTATTGGTAAGATCGGATTCTGGACCGATCTGCTGTTTGCCGACTTTTCTGAAGGCCGGGCGGAATTAATTGATTCTATGTTCAATACGCCCCTCTTAATATAAATTTCCTGAACACATAGGCGGTTCAAATTGTAATTCTCGATTTTTCTCTCCCGTCCTACATCGAACAAATCCCTCACACCATGTTTTCTTTAAATCATTATTTTTGTTGTTTATCTAAAATTTTCAAATTCTCAAAATTTCTAATGTTACGTTTTCTGTTGAGTTCTGTTTCCTCTCAATTTTGTAATAAAAAAACTCATTACAATGAAACAAAAAAATACTTTTGGCTTTTTCGATGAATTTGATGTCTGATTGAATATAATCTACATGTAATCGAAAAGCTACTAATTATTGCAATCATTTTATTAGTGTCGGCATCGTAGTATGCTGCAAGTCTTGAGTGAACTTTTGCGGGTGAACTCTTACGCCTGTCGGCATCGTAGTATGCTGCTAGCCTTGGGTGAACTCTTGCGGGTGAACTCTTACGCCTGTCGGCATTGTAGTATGTTGCTAGCCTTGGGTGAACTCTTGCGGGTGAACTCTTACAGGTGGACTCTCATGCTAATGGACTCGCATGCTTACCGACATTGCAGGGGTTTGCTGGTGGACTCGTTCCCAAAATTTTCAAAATTTTCAAATTTTTCAGAATTTTCAAAATTCTCAAATTTTTCTAACTTCAAATTTTTTGAAATTTTCAAATTTCTCAAATTTTCCAAAATTTTCAAAATTCCTAAAATTTTCAAAATTCCTAAAATTTTCAAAATTCTTAAAATTTTCAAATTTTCAAATTTCTCAAAATTTCCAAATTTCTCAAATTTTCCAAATTTCCCAAAATTTCCAAAATTCTCAAAATTTTCAAATTTCTCAAATTTTCCAAAATTTTCTGATTGTTAAAAATTTTCAAATTTTTCAGAATTTCCAAATGCTCCAAAATTGTCCAATAATTTTTTTCTTTCTCAATTCCCAAATTTTTCGAAATTTCCAAATTTTTCAAAATCAATTACAAAAAATAAAATATTCAAAATTAATAACCCAACTTCTAATTTTTCCAATTACTAAATTTCCAAAATTTCCAAATTCCTAGATAAGATCGATTACTTGCGTAATAAAAGAATAATCGATTTCTGGCGATCTGCCTCTATGTTAGATAGAAAAAAAATCAAATTGAATGTTAATATTGACCGTAAATTTAACGTTTTTCTCCGAGTATGGTATTGAATCAAAATCTGGTTCGGGAATTCGCTCGCTTCCGTCGTTTTGTGAGGTGCTGTCGATGCACATTATAACGCGCTCTGTTGCCCGTGTTCCATACCGGAGTAGTCTCAGTAGCGGCCATTCTCTGCCATTGTTGCCAGATCCTCATCCATAGTTTGAGTCCGCTAATGGCTTGCTCGATCCGCGCGTCGCTCCGCGGCGTGCTGATATTACAGATTTTACAGTTCTTCAAATCGTTCCGACGCTTCCTCGCGAATTCCCGCACGAGTTATTATATTATACATCATAACCGCAGATCCTCGATTCCTCCTTAATGGGAAAGATTGTATATTCTTATCTCTCACGTTGTGATTATAAATTTATGGTCTTTTGTTTATCTAAATATTGCCCATCTAGACGTACCCAAGAGAATTTGTCCGCCTTGACGTTAATCTTTATCTGCCATTCTCATGGTCCAATTATTATCCTGGCTATCATTTTGATTTCGTTTCAATTCTACACTGATTCTCTCCCAGTTATAAAAACTTATCGCAACTTTACATTATTTGTTCGCTACCTGCATTATTTGCGCATCTGTCAAAACCGCGCGAACGCCTCTCTCAGTTTCTAGCTTTCTAATTAACTGTTCCGTTGTGAAACTTCAGCAATATGATTCCTTCATATTCAACTTTTCCAGTAGTAGGGACCCTGCTAAAACCTTCCAATAGTGCTCCGTGTGCATATCTTGACTACTTATTTCCGGTCTGTTTGTCTGTTCTCCTTTCTCCGATTGCCTGGACCAACTTTTCTCAACTTGAGTTAAAGTCCCACCTAGTCACGTTTGGTTTTTCTGTATTAAGAACTATTTCTATAGACTGTGTCGCCTTTCTGCTTGCTCGTCCCGCTCTCACTCGTTTTACCCAGTGTCTCGGTTCATCTGCTAGACCTCAGGCTTCACGAATATTGAGCGGCTTTTGCGATGAACTCTTACTCCAGAAGAGCTGGATTTCCTCCTTGAATACTCAAATGTTACATTCACTAGTCTTCGTTCTAATTCATCAACAGATTCAGAGTCCTTGCCTGTTGCTCATGTTACTCCGACGGTTGCTTCTTCCGCTGAATGAAAACTGCTTGAACCCATCTATGTCTAGGTTCGATGATCTATTTGCTGATCCTTTTGATCTCGTGGAACTATTCAAGGAATCGATTGATGAAGTTCCCCGAATTCTTAATGGGCCCATACTCTGGCTGATGAATTCGACTACGGCGAGGCCATATAGGAAATTCTTTTCCTTTATGCTCTGTTGCGATTTGTTGCACCCATTGTATCTCCAGTATGATGAGGGCCATGCAGCGTGTGGCCGATGTGCGTATCTCCTGGTTGAGTGATCCTACTGCCAAAAAGGAAACCCCAATTGGCGAAACCGTCTTTTTCAAGTCGCAGAATCCCTCAGTTTCCTTTGCTACCATTCTTACCATGGTTACAAAGTAAGGATACCAGCTCGTGACTGGAACGAGCACCGTAATACCTGCTCTCATCAAGTGCCTGATCGAGCTGACCCCGACGTTGCCGATGCTGACGCTGCAACTGGTTCTTTCGACCTTTCTTCCAGCAGCTCGTATGATGACGTATTGCCGCTCTTCCAGTCACATTAATAATTCAACCTGATGCTTGTAACCGGAATATTTGCTCATTTCAATATTACTATGTAAAGAATTTAAATCCGTATTTTTATTCGATGTCCTACCTTTCCCACTCCTTGACTGATCTTTCAATATCAATATAATAGTGAGTTCTGATTTCCATTATCAAATGCTTATTTTTTGTTGGCTTAGCCTCTTCTCGTTTACTTTGTTTTTTTGTTGTTGCTTTTTGAATTGGGGTATCCTATTGCTGAAGATAAGAAAGATCAAATACTTAGAGCCATATATTTTCTGGAAATATATTATATCAATACACTGAGAAAGGTTTCGCAATTTGCAACTGCTGATATCATGTTTGTTTATAATCCAAATGCTAGTATGGTTAGTGCGAATGACCAACCGCGATTCATTTGCTGACTCCATTTGTTCCAGGCGTTCTCGACGCCAGTAGGACATACAACAGGTGCTGATTTGCGATTCTGGCGGAGTTTTTCAACGCTGCTTTATATATTCAATTCATCTTTTCTTGGCTTGATAACCTTGATGTTCACTTTGTTTTTGTGATATTGTTAATAATTTACGATTAACATGTTAGCGTTACGTTTCCCGACAAGTTTTACCACGATTAAGCATTTTATTCCCCCAAGCGGAATAAATTCGACGCTGGGTGTGCATGGCTGTTATTCCCAGGTGGAGCATTCTCGACACCGGTTTTTTCCTTGAGCGGAGTTACCTCGACGCTGAGTCGTCATATTTCTAGGCGGAGCATTCTCGACGCCGGACTCTTTTTCTTGCACGAATTTATCTACTCCGACACCCGATCGTAGAGTGATGTTAGTTAGAATGAATACATACGAGGTTCGCGAATCGTTGCCAGGTGGTACGTTTCTACGCTCGCGTCTTTGTTCTCTAAGCGGAGTAGTTTCGACGCTGAGTAATCATATTTCTTGGTCAAGCTTCCTTGACGCCGGTTTTTTCCAAACTGCTAGCGATTGCTTCCCAGGTGGAGCGTTCTCAACACCGGTACTTTTCATTTCCAAAGCGGAGAGTCCTCAATGCCAATTCTCTCGGTCGTGACAATGTTAGCAATATGAATGTATCAAATGACCGCGAATCTCGCTAGGTGGAGTATTCTCAACACCGCTACTTTCGTGCCAACTTTGACGTCAGATCCTTTTGCCATTATTTACTAGAATAGATAACCAAATGAACCGACCGCGAGTTTTTCCCAGGAGGAGCGTTCTCAACACCGGTACTTTTCATTTCCAAAGCGGAGTAACTCCGCGCTGATTCACGCCGCTCTCCCGAGTAGGCACATTTTTTGCCGTTCGTGAAATCGCGCCATAGCGTGTTAGTATGATATCAGCACTGCAATTTTGGTGGCTTGATAAATTGATGACTCTACTTCCTTTCCGAACGATTTGAATTAGAATTTGTATCTGGCGATTCGAAATTACGGACCCACGTCAGGGCCGCCAGAAACTTGTAATTTTATTGCTTTACCCTTATTACACATGCGTGCCCACATTAGGGCCGCCAAGAAAAATTTATTGGCCATAATCCAATAGCTCATATATTTTGAAAAAAAACGTGAAATTGTACTCGTGACTTTCCGTTCTCGCGTATACCCACGTTAGGGCCGCCAAAAAAATTTGCTTGACAACCGGGGTTTGCAACAGGAATGGAATTCTACCTCGCGTTAGAACAGCAAAATGACCACGTGAACTCAGGCTCTATATGCCTTCATGTCGGCGGCTCTCAATTAGTTCCTTTATATTCTCATGGGGAATACATCTCTTGAGTCCGTCTATATGAACTGATTTTGTTTTTTCACCTGCCTTTATCACAGCCGTATGTTTATCATAATCTATTTCTATTATCTCACACTTAACATATTCTTCTTTATCCATTTTACTTTTCTTGGGCATTTTTAACCAATATACTATCTCTCCCACTCTGAAGTGTCTCGGGTTAATATTTCGGTCATAATACTCTTTCGATCTGAATTTTGATTGTACCAAATTCATTGCTGCCATAGTCCGAGTTTCCGCGAGGTATTCGTCGACAGTCAGCAAATATTCCTTCGGTGGAAAGCTGGACGGTGTTCGCGCGCGCCGACCGTATACTATTTCATGTGGCGAATAACCCAATGCCTCGTGTACGCTAGTATTATACGAGTGCTGTGCTACTGGAAGAATCTCATCCCATTCTTCATATTCATTTATAATTAATTTAATATATTCTTTTATAACATGGTGCATTCTTTCAATTCCTCCGTTTGATTGCGGGTGATACGCGGTTGTTGTATATTTCTCTATTCTGAACATTCTCGCGAGTTCCTCCAGAACGTAATTCACGAAGTGCGTCCCATTGTCCGTACAGATAACTCCAGGTGGTCCGAAATTGCAAATCACCTTTTCCATAAATGCTTTAGCTACCTCATGGGCGTTTGCGTGACGGACGGCCGTTAGAATGCAGTATTTGCTAAAATTACATTGCATCGTAAGAATGTATAAATTCCCTGCTTTCGTCTCTCTTAGTGGTCCGCAAAAATCCATTGATAATTTCTCGAAGGGGTAAGATGGGGTATCTGTTATGAGCATGGGAGCTTTATTCTTGTTTCTAACTAACTTGGTTGGTTGGCATTCAGGACAGCTACGCACAAAGCTTACTACATCCATATACATATTTCTCCAATAAAACTCCGCTGCTATTCTCGCATGAGTTTTGCCTATGCCTTCATGGCCCCCAATTGCTGATTCGTGAAATTCCTTAATTAGCCTATACCTGTCTTCTACTTTTGGCAATGGTAAATTATTCGTGAATAATGTTATTGAAATCACTTTTCCCTTAAAGAGTTCATTACATTGCTCGACGAAGTAGCCCCAGTCCGATTGTGTTAACATTGCTAAATCCCTAATAATTCCAACGGTTTTGATTTCGTCCTTCATCAATAATGCTTTGAGATTCTTTAAGCATGCTACAATATCCAAGCGCATTGTTTTATCATCGAAATTGTTCCTCACTATTAATCCGAAAACTTTCACGCCGCGACACTCAGACTGAGCTACCTCCCCTATTGCGAAATGCTGATCACGCAGCTCGTCCGGGTCAATGTACCTACGTTCTACAAGAGCGACTTGCGGCTCCGTTTCTAATTTCCCGTCTGCCGACAACGTATATACCAACGTCTCTGAACAATGGTAGTGTATCGGGGTTTCCATCGAATTCTGGAATGCTGTTGAAAGCCTAATTCAAGATAATTCGGATATTCGGTTCGTAATATGGCCCATTTCCTGTCCATTCCCTCGAGCCTGTCATTCTGACATTTCCAGGGTCCGCCTCAATCGTCTGCAGATATTCTGCTCCCACTGAGTTACTCCCATTTTGTTCATTCGTCATTCTATTCTCACCGTTTCCTCTGTCCTGCGGCTCAACTTCCCACATGCTATTATTGCGTATATTTTCCTCCTCTTCTTCCTCCGTCAGCTCTTGTTGCCGCCGCTCGCTCCATCTTTCTATGAATTCTCTGTTTCCTTCTAAAAGACTATTCCTTTCTTCGTTAAATCTGACCGATACTTTCGATGGTGGGTATGTGATAGTCGGTTGTTGCTCCTGACGTGCTGGTCCTAAGTATCCGTTTTGTCTCCTAGGATTATCTTGATAACACAGCCACACAAAAAAAAAATTTCATGTACCCCGGGATTTCTCACCACACTCATGGGTTTCTGGGGTCGCTGATTCCGAATCCAGTGTCCGTTTAGTCCAATTAGCTCAGGTTCAAGGTCAATTGAAGGTCAAATTTGGAGAAAACTATCAAATCAGAATCGAACAAAGGTTTCATACGTTTTTGGGGTCGCTGATTCCGAATCCGGTGTCCGTTCGGTCCAATCAGCTCAGGTTCAAGGTCAATTGAAGGTTAATTTTGTAGAATACTATCAAATCAGGAATAAACAATGATTTCATACGTTTTTGGGGTCGCTGAACTCGAACCGAGGTCAATATGATCCCATCAGGTCATGATCAAGGTCATTCCAAGGTCAAAATGAAGAAACCGTCATCGAATCAGGAATGAAGCACTGGTCTGGAACGTTTTCTGAGTCTCTGAATTCAAATCCAGGGTCCGTTTGGTTCAATCAGGTCAGGTTCAAGGTCAATTCAAGGTCAAATCAAAGATAAATTTGAAGAGAACTATCAAATAAGAAAATGAATAATGGTTTCATACGTTTTTGGGTTCGCTGAATTAGAATTCGGGGTCAGTATGTGTCCATCACACCAGTATCAAGGTCATTCCAAGGTCAAAATAAGAAAAAAATCATTGAATTAGAAATAAGCTCTGGTCGGAGTTGTAACAGCGAATAATCACTGATACATTCACTGTCTTTTGTGATATCTCACCCTTTTATCCTGGAAGGATCGTACAAGCGGCTTTCTTTTACGATTCACTCCTTCTTTATCACTTTCTCTCTGTAATGACCAGCAGTAATCAGCCATCATATTGACATCCCATCGGCCCTGGTATCTATTTTCCATCGTCTTTATATCTTGATGGAATCTCTCTCCTTGTTCCTCACTAAAATCCCCTAGATTCACTGGGAAATGATCTACGTGTGAGTGTAAATAATGCAATTTGGTGCTCATCAAACACCCTAGTTGCTTAGAATTTGTTACCAATTGTCCCACTATTTTTTTGTAGTTTTCACTCTTATGATTTCCAAGAAAATTTCCTACAACTTCTTTGAAACTCATCCAGGCTGCTCTTTCCTTCTGAGTGATTGTCGATACGAAGTCAAGATCTTTCATCATTCTTCGTATCTGTGGTCCATCAAAGACGCCTTCAGCTATTTTTTGGTCACTGAGTTTAGGGAATTGTGCTTTCAGATATTTGTAGCATTCTTCTTCTTTATCTAAAGCTTTCACGAATTGCTTCATCAAACCAAGTTTAATGTGGAGAGGTGGAAGCAGTACCTTATCGCGATCAATCAGAGGTTTGTGGACAATGTTTGCAGAACCTTTCAGGAGAGAAGTTCTGTCCGGCCAATTTTTTTTTATGTAATGATTGACGCGATCTCTACTGTCCCATAAACACAAAAAACAAGGATATTTCGTGTTTCCAGCTTGTTTGTCCTAGCAATATAGTCAAAATTTTGAAATCACCGTAAATAAACCAGTTGTGCTCCGAATACTTTATCGTTTCTAACACGAATTTCAATATATTGAATTCTTCTTTCAATACGGTTGAATGCGCTATTGGTATTGAAGCAAATACGTTGGTGTTGTGGAGTGATACTGCCTTGAGACTTTGCTTTGAGGAGTCTATAAAAAGTCTCCAATCTGATTTTTCATAGATTCCTGTCTGCAGTTCATTCATTAACCCTTCCACATCATGGCAATATACCAATGGAGGTTCCTGTACCATTGCAAAATATTTCTTGAAATTTTCCTCTCTCTTTCTATAAAATGAGACTCATGTTTCTCTCGTTAGCCAGTTATGGCGCTTCATAAATGAAGCTAAATACTCTGCTTTATCCTTTGGTAAACCTAAATTTCTGACAAGGTCATTCATTTCTCCTTGATTTATGGTTTTAGGAGTCCTGTCTTTAAAATTGGTTGCGTGGTATTCACTGTTTGCACTCACACTTTCATCATTTGAAACTTCTTGTTCTTCCTCGTGATCTGTATCATGATCGTCAGGGATTGACATATTGTCTATTGAACTTGCTAGTTCATCATCAATGTCAATATTTTTTTCTACGGCATTTATTAACGTTGGAACGTCAGGATATTGAAGACTCTTGATTTTTTTCTTGTTAACACCTCTTATGTTTGTCATACAAATATAACAATCTTCTTTGCATGATGGTTCTTGCCAACAGGCAGGTTTTATATACTTCAAATTGCCAAATTTTTTTTCGGTATATCTTGTCATCATAATGTAACAGGCAATGCAGATACAGTGTGGAGCCCATCCTTTATTTTGATTACAAACATCGATCTCAAAACAGCCCTTGTACAACTTTTTAATATTCTCTGTGATACGTTTTCTACCAGTTCCAAGTTGATACTTGGCACATACGTAGCAGAATGAGTCAGGATTCTTGTTGCAAGCATGTTCATATGAAGAACTCCCTGCTTTTGTTTTCAATGGAGAAACCGATGTCTCCTCTTTCGAAACATTTTTCTGTTTTTTCTGTATTTTAGGGGCCATAGAATATCATGAAAACCCGCTCGTTAGGGATCCTGGACCGAACGCAGGTGAGTCCACCGTCCTGGGGGTGATAACTCTCATACTTCCCCAGGCCTAAGTATGAGAGCTTTCTGACTTTGACGAGGACAAAGTCAACTCGTCGTCAGACACACTACGGCTTCATTCTCACACCCTAACGCCCCCCTGCAAAGCAGCGCGCCATCGCTGGCTTCGATACTACGATAGACTGGGAAACGAATCATTCTACACATCTCCTTCCGGAGCAGT
>JAJGQD010000062.1:0-54555 GCA_020882685.1 Aphelinus atriplicis
TATTCAAAATGATTGAAATCCATTGATCGGTTATCCTCGTTCTTAAATCCAAATTCAACAGCTTTATGAAAAATTGATAACTACTCATGACAATTCAATCCCTAACATCATGGGATCGATTAAAATCAATTCAGACGGGTAACGAATTCAAAATCATTGAAATCCATTAATCGGTTATCCACATTGTTCAATCAAAAACTAACAGATTTATGAGCGATTGAGAACTATTCATGACAATACAATCCCAATCATCGTAGAGACAATCGGAATCAATTCAGATAGGTGACCAATTCAAAATGATTAGAATCCATTGATCGGTTATGCTCGTTCTTAAATCAAAATCCAACTGTTTTATGAGCGATTGATAAGTACTCATGACAATTCAATCCCAAACATCATGGGATCGATTAAAATCAATTCAGACGGGTAACTAATTCAGAATCACTGAAATCCATTAATCGGTTATCCACATTGTTCAATCAAAAACTAACAGATTTATGAGCGATTGAGAACTATTCATGACAATACAATCCCAATCATCGTAGAGACAATCGAAATCAATTCAGATAGGTGACCAATTCAAAATGATTAGAATCCATTGATCGGTTATCCTCGTTCTTAAATCAAAATCCAACTGTTTTATGAGCGATTGATAATTACTCATGACAATTCAATCCCAAACATCATGGGATCGATTGAAATCAATTCAGACGGGTAACTAATTCAAAATCACTGAAATCCATTAATCGGTTATCAACATTGTTCAAACAAAAACTAACAGGTTTATGAGCGATTGAGAACTATTCATGACAATACGATCCCAATCATCGTAGAGACAATCGAAATCAATCAATCAACACATTGATCGGTGTCCCTCGCACGTCAGTTGAAAGTGAATAAATTTATAAGCGATTGAGAGCTACTGACGAAAGTATCATCTCAAGCATCATGGGATCGACTAAAATCTATTCAGACAAGTGACCAATTCAAAATCATTGGAACCCATTGATCAGTTTTATTAGCGATTGAGAGCTATTGACGACAATACAATCCCAATCAATGTAGAGACAATCGAAATCAATTCAGATAGGCGACCAATTCCAAATGATTGGAATCCATTGATCGGTTATACTCGTTCTTGAATCAAAATCCAACAGTTCTATGAGCGATTGATAACTACTCATGACAATTCTATCCCAAACACTCATGGGATCGATTAAAATAAATTCAGACGGGTAACTATAATTCAAAATCATTGAAATCCATTGATCGGTTATCCACATTGTACAATCAAAAACTGAGCGATTGAGAACTATTCATGACAATACAATCCGAATTATCGTAGAGACAATCGAAATCAATTCAGATAGGTGACCAATTCAAATTATTTGAAAACATTGATCGGTGTCCCTCGTTCGTCAGTTGAAGGTGAATAGATTTTTGAGCGATTGAGAACTGTTGACGAAAGTATAATCTCAAGCATCGTGAGATCGATTAAAATCCATTCAGATAAGTGACCAATCCAAAATCATTGAAACCCATTGATCAGATTGATAAGCGATGGAGAACTAATGACGACAGTACAATCTCAAGTATCATGGGATCGATTAAAGTCAATTTAGATAGATAACCCATTCGAAATAATTGGATCCCATTGATCGGTGTACCTCGTTCGTCAATCAAAAGCGAACAGATTTATAAGCGATTGAGAACTATTCATGACAGTACAACTCCAATCATCGTAGAGACAATCGAAATCAATTCAGATGGGTGAAATTCAAAACGATTGGAACCCATTGATCGGTTATCCTCGTTCTCAAATCAAAATCTGACAGTTTTATGAGCGATTGATAATCACTCATGACGATTCAATCCCAAACATCATGGGATCGATCAAAATCAATTCAGACGGGTAACTAATTCAAAATCATTGAAATCCATTGATCGGTTATCCATATTGTTCAAACAAAAACTGAGCGATTGAGAACTATTCATGACAATACAATCCGAATTATCGTAGAGACAATCGAAATCAATTCATATAGGTGACCAATTCAAAATGATTTGAACACATTGATCGGTGTCCCTCGTCCGTCAGTTGAAAGTGAATAGATTTATAAGCGATTGAGAACTATTGACGAAAGTATAATCTCAACCATCATGGGATCGATTAAAATCCATTCAGACAAGTGACCAATTCAAAATCATTGGAACCCATTGATCAGATTAATAAGCCATTCAGAACTATTGACGACAGTACAATCTCAAGCATCATGGGATCGATAAAAATCAATTCAGATAGATAACCCATTCGAAATAATTGGATCCTATTGATCGGTGTACCTCGTTCGTCAATTAAAAGCGAACAGATTTATAAGCGATTGAGAACTATTCATAACAATACAATCCCAAACATCCTAGAGACAATCAAAATCAATTCAGACGGGTAACTCATTCAAAATCATTGGAACCCATTGATCGGCGTTCCTCGTTCGTCAATTGAAAGCTATCGGATTCACAAGCGATTAAATCTCACTCAAGTCAATACAATTCTAACTGAAATCTATCGTAATTTCATCCATTCAAAGTGATTGCGTTCAGTTTATCATTAGATTCGATTGGAAACGATACGAAGTAATCATCACATTGCCAATCGGAATCAATAGGATATAGGAATCGATTAAAAACAATCCAATTCCTATTGTCACTTTTGTTGTCGTCAATAGGTATTATTGGATATAATTAAAATCGATTGAAATTTAATAGGGTCCAATTGATCTGAATGGCGTTGTTCCAGCAGGGTCATGTTTCTTTGCTACGGATTTCAAACTGATTTATTTTTTTTTTTAATATACAGTAATATCAAACATTATCCAACTAGTATGGTTATCCAACAATAGAATGAATATTTTTCAAATCACACTTAATTATTGTAGTTATACTAATGTTAAGATGGAAAATAACTCAAATCACGTATTTATGTCAAGTACTAATATAATTTTGAAGAGTTTAAGCTCAAAAATTATATAAATGGTGGAAATAAAATAAAATACACCATTTGCATTTTTATTTCTCATAGAAAAATATTTACCTTTGAAAAAGGTATACGTTGACAAGTAGGTTTCGTATCCCATAGTTCGTTGTTGAATAAATTCTTATGCGAATAAATTTTTTTATAGAAAAAGAAATATGAAAATGTCTGTTTGATCTTAGTCTATTCAAGTGTATGTAAGAAAATAATATGATTCGAATCGAATATATCATTTGAAAATATCACTTCAATAGACATTTTGACCAATACACTATCGTTATATATTCCAGTTCATTTTGTCAATTATGACCAAAGAAAGTAATGAAATCTAGAATCTGATGCCAAGTATTCAACTGGTGTGATTATCCTACCACCAAACAAATATTTTTGCAAATTACACTCACAATCAATTATATGTCAAGTAAAATCTATCAAATCTTGCAACATTTTGATCCTTGAATAAATTATATTGCGGTAAAATACTTCAGTAAGTCGAATTCTTTGTTACGGATTTCGAACTAATAACCTTGAATATCAATTTGCTAATGTTAAGATAAGAAAGTACTGAAATCTCGAGCAATTTTTCTTCGTCATAGTAAAAAATGGACCTTCTAAAAGGTATACGTGGACGACAAGTATGTTTCGTATCCCTATAGTGCGTTGTTGAATAAATTCTTATGCTACGTAAATAGAAAATGACTTTGAAAATGACTGTTTAATCTCACTCCATCCAAATGCATGTAAAATAATAATATGATTCAAATCATATATGTGAAGACATACACAAATTCATTATTTACGAAGCACAAGAATAATCTTAGATTATCGGGGAACTCTTAAACTTGAATGATAATCAAAAATTATCAAATTAAGTATTATAAAACCTTTCTGGAGAAAAGTATAAGTTTCTGACGAGTAACGATAGGTTAACGGTACATACATTTGTTAATCATTGTTTATATATTATCGGGGGACTCTTAAACTTGAATAATTATCAAAAATTATCAAATTAAGTATTATAAAACCTTTCTGGAGAAAAGTATAAGTTTCTGACGAGTAACGATAGGTTAACGGTACATACATTTGTCAATTATCGTTGATATATTTACGTTTCGGTACTGGTTTTTTAATCAAATTTTCAGTCGAATTTACGAAGCACATTTTTTCATACATACTATTCTATATTTAAAGACATACATTAATTCATCGTAAACCAGAACTACCCAAATCTAAGCATATGAAAGTGAAGAAATCAATTCATATATTTGTCCTGGCAATTTCAAATAAATTTCACCCTTCTTGCTTATCACAATTACTTCTATAAATTCACGTATCATAAGAAGATGTGTTTTGTAAATCATCTTAGATTATCGGGGGACTCTTGAACTTGAATAATTATCAAATTCAGTATTATAAAACCTTTCTGAAGAAAAGTATAAATTTCTGACGAGTAACGTAACAGTACATGCATTTGTTAATTATTTGTTTATTTTTTTTACGTTTCGGTACTGGTTTTTTGATCAAATTTTCAGTAGAATTTACGAAGCACATGAATCATCTTAGATTATCGGGGGACTCTTAAACTTGAATAATTATCAAATTCAGTATTATAAAACCTTTCTGAAGAAAAGTATAAATTTCTGACGAGTAACGATAGGTTAACAGTACATACATTTGTTAATTATTTGTTTATTTTTTTACGTTTCGGTATTTGTTTTTAATCAAATTTCTAGTCGAATTCTTGAAACACATGAATAATCTTAGATTATCGGGAGACTCTTGAACTTGAATCATTATCTAACATTTGTTAATTATATTTTAATTTTTATTATATACTTACTATTCCATATTTAAAGACATACATGAATTCATTATATACCAGATCTACCGAAATCTGAGCATATGAAAGTAGAAAAATCCATTCATATTTGTCCTGGCAAGTTCACATTGATTCTCTTTATTCTATTGAAATATACAGTTATTTTCTACATTTTATTCTTTATGTCGAGACATAAATAAATTCATTATATACCAGAACTACCCAAATCTGAGCATATGAAAATAAAGAAATGAATTCATATATTGGTCCTGGCAAGTTCAAATATTTTCACCCTTTTTGTTTTCTCACAATTACTTCTATAAGTTCACGAATCATGAGATGTGCTTTGTTTTTTATTCTTAATATTTAGGCGTTCATTCATTCTTCATTGTTCTTATGTCAAACTGTATTTTTAATATACATAAATTCATTCATTATATACCAGAACTAACTAAATCTGAGCATATGAAAGTAGAAAAATCAATTTATACTTGTCCTGGCAAGTTCACATTGATTCTCTTTAAATATACAGGTTTTGTTTTGGTTTTCAAATTTTCCTCTTCGTTCAGCTGATCAACTCCTCTCAGATGCTAATTCAACAGTCAGCCTGCGATCCTTTGGAACCCCATCTGGTAATCTATCTTTCTTTTTTTTTGCAGCTGCTCTTTGCAGCTAAATCCAAAATTCTTTATCATGCAGCATATTTTACTAATTTTTATGTAATTGAACTTCGTCTTTCCAGAATGTAAATGTGGACATAGAAAATATGACAATTGAATCTTGTATTCTTGTATATTACTACCTCCTACGTGATATTGTTACACAACAATATTGTCTTGATGTTATATAGTATTATTATTATTATGTTTAGTATATAGTATATAGTATTATTGTTATTACATTCTGGAAAGACGAAGTTCAATTACATAAAAATTAGTAAAATATGCTGCATGATAAAGAATTTTGAAATGGCTACAATTTGTGAAAATCAATATCCTCATTTATAATTGTATGTTGCAGGACATAGAAAAACTGTGAGAAGACCTTGCCGGCGAGTGAGGAATAGAATACAAGAAATGGAAACAAAATGAACCATTTTCCAATGCTTCAAGACTGTAATCAGAAATGATTGTTATACAATTTCAATCATTACGAACAATGTGTTCTCAAATATATTCATAGTAATTTTCGAGGAGGAGACGAAACAGTGATCCAGTTCATCAATCTCAATTGACCCAATTATCATGGAAAATTCGATTAGAATGAGTGAGACAAAGTTTATTCCATTTAGAAATGTTGAGTTAGTACCCATCACTGTGTGAATAACGTGTTTTCCAATACTTGTGTTTCATACTGGATATTGATTCAAATTATTTGTGATGATAAGATACGAATGTAGATATTTTAGTATCTAGATATTTTAATTGCTGTTATAATCGTAACAGCAATTTCCTTTTTCAATCTTAATTTACCAATGTTTTGAGATGAAAATCAGCTACAATAAATATAACTAGTACATATACCATTTTGGGATCTTGAGTTTGAATAGGTAATTAAAACACGGAAACACCCGGGGTCGCGATTCCTCTCGATGTTCGAAAAAGTTGAACATCGAGAGACACATGGTGAGATGAGAAGAATCTCGCGGACGGTGGGCTTCAAAGAGCTTTACAGGACTTGGGCGACAGAATGTGGCTGATTAAATCATGGATTTAGCTGCAAAGAGCAGCTGCAAAAAAAAAGAAAGATAGATTACCAGATGGGGTTCCAAAGGATCGCAGGCTGACTGTTGAATTAGCATCTGAGAGGAGTTTATCAGCTGAACGAAGAGGAAAATTTGAAAACCAAAACAAAACCTGTATATTTAAAGAGAATCAATGTGAACTTGCCAGGACAAGTATAAATTGATTTTTCTACTTTCATATGCTCAGATTTAGTTAGTTCTGGTATATAATGAATGAATTTATGTATATTAAAAATACAGTTTGACATAAGAACAATGAAGAATGAATGAACGCCTAAATATTAAGAATAAAAAACAAAGCACATCTCATGATTCGTGAACTTATAGAAGTAATTGTGAGAAACAAAAAGGGTGAAAATATTTGAACTTGCCAGGACCAATATATGAATTCATTTCTTTATTTTCATATGCTCAGATTTGGGTAGTTCTGGTATATAATGAATTTATTTATGTCTCGACATAAAGAATAAAATGTAGAAAATAACTGTATATTTCAATAGAATAAAGAGAATCAATGTGAACTTGCCAGGACAAATATGAATGGATTTTTCTACTTTCATATGCTCAGATTTCGGTAGATCTGGTATATAATGAATTCATGTATGTCTTTAAATATGGAATAGTAAGTATATAATAAAAATTAAAATATAATTAACAAATGTTAGATAATGATTCAAGTTCAAGAGTCTCCCGATAATCTAAGATTATTCATGTGTTTCAAGAATTCGACTAGAAATTTGATTAAAAACAAATACCGAAACGTAAAAAAATAAACAAATAATTAACAAATGTATGTTACTGTTAACCTATCGTTACTCGTCAGAAATTTATACTTTTCTTCAGAAAGGTTTTATAATACTGAATTTGATAATTATTCAAGTTCAAGAGTCCCCCGATAATCTAAGATGATTTACAAAACACATCTTCTTATGATACGTGAATTTATAGAAGTAATTGTGATAAGCAAGAAGGGTGAAATTTATTTGAAATTGCCAGGACAAATATATGAATTGATTTCTTCACTTTCATATGCTTAGATTTGGGTAGTTCTGGTTTACGATGAATTAATGTATGTCTTTAAATATAGAATAGTATGTATGAAAAAATGTGCTTCGTAAATTCGACTGAAAATTTGATTAAAAAACCAGTACCGAAACGTAAATATATCAACGATAATTGACAAATGTATGTACCGTTAACCTATCGTTACTCGTCAGAAACTTATACTTTTCTCCAGAAAGGTTTTTATAATACTTAATTTGATAATTTTTGATAATTATTCAAGTTTAAGAGTCCCCCGATAATATATAAACAATGATTAACAAATGTATGTACCGTTAACCTATCGTTACTCGTCAGAAACTTATACTTTTCTCCAGAAAGGTTTTATAATACTTAATTTGATAATTTTTGATTATCATTCAAGTTTAAGAGTTCCCCGATAATCTAAGATTATTCTTGTGCTTCGTAAATAATGAATTTGTGTATGTCTTCACATATATGATTTGAATCATATTATTATTTTACATGCATTTGGATGGAGTGAGATTAAACAGTCATTTTCAAAGTCATTTTCTATTTACGTAGCATAAGAATTTATTCAACAACGCACTATAGGGATACGAAACATACTTGTCGTCCACGTATACCTTTTAGAAGGTCCATTTTTTACTATGACGAAGAAAAATTGCTCGAGATTTCAGTACTTTCTTATCTTAACATTAGCAAATTGATATTCAAGGTTATTAGTTCGAAATCCGTAACAAAGAATTCGACTTACTGAAGTATTTTACCGCAATATAATTTATTCAAGGATCAAAATGTTGCAAGATTTGATAGATTTTACTTGACATATAATTGATTGTGAGTGTAATTTGCAAAAATATTTGTTTGGTGGTAGGATAATCACACCAGTTGAATACTTGGCATCAGATTCTAGATTTCATTACTTTCTTTGGTCATAATTGACAAAATGAACTGGAATATATAACGATAGTGTATTGGTCAAAATGTCTATTGAAGTGATATTTTCAAATGATATATTCGATTCGAATCATATTATTTTCTTACATACACTTGAATAGACTAAGATCAAACAGACATTTTCATATTTCTTTTTCTATAAAAAAATTTATTCGCATAAGAATTTATTCAACAACGAACTATGGGATACGAAACCTACTTGTCAACGTATACCTTTTTCAAAGGTAAATATTTTTCTATGAGAAATAAAAATGCAAATGGTGTATTTTATTTTATTTCCACCATTTATATAATTTTTGAGCTTAAACTCTTCAAAATTATATTAGTACTTGACATAAATACGTGATTTGAGTTATTTTCCATCTTAACATTAGTATAACTACAATAATTAAGTGTGATTTGAAAAATATTCATTCTATTGTTGGATAACCATACTAGTTGGATAATGTTTGATATTACTGTATATTAAAAAAAAAAAATAAATCAGTTTGAAATCCGTAGCAAAGAAACATGAAGCAGAAAGAAGGCTTCATATTCTTTAATTATTATTTTAAATGTATTTAAATAGAAAAATAACTAAAAGACATCTTGCAATTTTCACCTTCTCAAAAAATTTAGTCGCTTAAGCATTTTTATATTTACAAAGAAATATAATTAATTCTACCTAAAAACATTTAGTTGATTGAAAATTTATCCAACAACGAACCACAGGATAAGGAATATACTTGTCGTTAAGTATATCTTTTTTCGAAGGTGAATTTTTACTATGAAAAATAAAATTGCTTATGCTATCTGATGCACTGGCATAATTTTTTGACCATATTAACCCATTAAGGCCCATGTCCAAACCAGCGGAGATATCATAAAACTAATTATTGGATCACGTGCTTTTTTGAAAAAAAATACCCGTGTTTTTTCTTTTTCCATTTCTAATTGTTTAAACAATAATTATTTAAACAAATTGCACCCAAATTCGTAAATTCGAGAAAGCAATGGTGTCAATCGATTCTAGATGAAAAACCAAGAAAAAAACGTGAAACACACTTTTTTGATTTAAGGCTTATTTTTCTGGCAATCGCGTTATAAACAATTGGAATTCAGTAAAACCGAGAAAAAGTGGCTTCTGCCAATGCTTACGCTATCACCATGGGATGAAAACTGATTGCGGGATTGCGTGCTTTTTTGAAAAAAATACCCCTATTTTCTCTTTTTTCAAGATCCAATGTTTATACAATAATTATTTAAACAAATTGCACCCAAAGTGAATCGACTTCCCTGATATCACTGGATTCCATTTGTTTATAACGTGATTGTAAGAGACATGAGCCTCGAATCGAAAAAATGTATTCTTACTTTTCTTCTTGGTTTTTCTTCTAGAATACTAAATACAACTGAAACAAAACAATATTGCTTTGATAATATATTTCTGATGGAAGAGTAGCGAACCTTTAAAGAAACGTACAACGAGTTCACGTATAAAGAATGGTTTTAGGGGAGGTATATATTAGATGGATACCAGAGCTACCTACATCGGGGCATGTTTAAATACAGAAATGTAGAAAGCTGTTCATTTTATTGGAACTTCGAACCTGTGAAAATATCAAGGTTATGAAGCGAACGCATGGCTTGAAAATGGTAACAATATGTTTCATAGATCCAACTTTACTTTCTGCCCGTGATAGGCTTATTGGCAAACTGATTCTGACGTACGACTTGGGTCCGTCTTAATTATATAGTTTACCGGCCATAATACACCTGTGTCACGAAATATTAATCAAAAAAGTGTACTCCAATATGGAATGACCAAATTGGAGACTGGGATTGACCACGAAGGCCCGAGTTGATCCAATGTCCAAGCTCCCTTATATAGCGGTAGAACGCCGACTCTCTTGCGAGAGAGCGCCGCGCTATACCTTATACACGCGCGACTCAACGCCTCGCCATCTACAGGCGAGCCACGGTACTTGGCCGGTTACTCGAAAATGAGTTCATACTCTCATATATAAAGCTAATTAGTAATAGAATCAAATCTTACAGTAATTGCACTATTGAGAGAAGAATGTTTCTAAGATCATTTAATTATATATAAACACAAAATAAAATGTTTAAAAAACTGATAAATTTACAAATACTTGACAATTACTCTCTTTTATCACTTGACTCTGTTAAATGTAACCAGGGTTAACCTTCACTTTTATACTTCTATCGAGTTACAGATATATTCTTTTTTCATCCAAATTTCCACAAACTTATGGTAAAATTTGAAAATTTTCTATGTACAATTAAATCAGAGTATGTATATTCAAAAGCTTTAATTTTTCAAATGACAATTTAACACTGTAATGTAAAATTTGAAAATTTTCTATGTACAATTAAATCAGAGTATGTACATTCAAAAGCTTTAATTTTTCAAACGACATTTAACTTTAATTAGTTCAGTCTCATATTTACAAATACTTGACAATTACTCTCTTTCATCACTTGAGTCTGTTAAATGTAACCAGGGTTAACGTTCACTTTTATACACTATCGAGTTCTATCACTTTTATACTTCTATCGAGTTACAGATATACTCTTTTTTCATCCAAATTTTCACAAACTTGATACATCATTCACTGTACATGTTGGAAAAACTTTTGAACTATGTTCCTCATAGCAGCCTGTAACCCCTTAGCACATCACATTGGATAATAAGATTTAGTTAATGAATAAAATTACTTATTAATTCAAGTGAAAAATACTTGAAAAGTTATTTTTGTAAGAACCCTTTCATACCGGTATACTGTCTATTCTTTCTGAATTGATATTGCACTGATTCTATAATCTAAGAAAAATAATCACATTAAGAGTTCTTTGTTTTTTTGTAATTGAAGAAGGGTCTCAGCTGAAATATGGAGCTGTCTCTTGCACCAGCAGCGTGTGACAAACATTACAAACTCTTGATGGCCTTTGCTTTGGTACACTTGTCACAATATTATTCAGGCACGACTGACAGAAAATTTGACTGCAATGTCGACAATTTTGCTGTTGGTCATGAAACATACACATGTATGTTAAACTGCTTGTTGTGCAACTGTTCCTGTAAAAAAATTTGAAACGTGTCAGAAGTTGAATTATGCATAAGTAACCTTAAATTATTATTAAATTATGATTTTCTACCATGATTGATGAATGGACTCCGATTTTTGAATGTAGGTTGGCCCAATATTCCAGGTGACTTGTAGTAGATGGGGGAGAGCCTGACCGTGGGGAACATTTTCCAGCTCATGGACACAATCTGTTGTGCAAATGTTATAGGTTGTTCCTCCATGTACTGACTGAATGATATATCTTTTAATTTCACCAACAGCGAACCCTCAGCATATTTATCCTGGAACTATTTCCTCCTTATTACCTAAAAAATATTTCATTCCATGAACGTTTGTCAAATCATTGATTAATTCATTAGTATCTACTTGGGCTTCGTTAACAATATCAGTCTCGTTGCCCCTACTTTGTTCAGTCAGTTGTTTCTTGTTCTACATTAATTTGAGTTTCACAAAGCGCATTAGAGATATCTGAGGAAATCTCTGTGAAATCGTTATCATACCTTTCAGATTGAGTATCTGTTTCGATGATAGGCTGCTCTGGATCAGATACAAAGGCACTGATGCCACTGAGCATCCAGTTGGAAATATCAATGGCAATAAACTAGCTATACCACAGTTGATCTTCATTGAATTTGGCTGCCAAGAGTTCACCTTCTTTAATATCGCCAACTTCTTTAAACAGCTCTGCGTCAATCATTCTCAAAGTAATATCATCCAAAATTGGGAACTGGGTCTGCTTGCGTATCCAGAATTGCAATGGTGAACATACATAACTGATACAGCCCATATTAACATTCGGTAAATTTTCTTCACCTATGGGAGGTGGTCGCTCCTCTCCAATATTATTCTTTGCATCATCAATCTTTGTTTATTATTCTTTGCATTATCAATATCAATGCCTTCATCGATTGGTGGAGTGATCTTGGCGTATCTCTCTAGAAGTTCCAGAGCCAAACCCTTCATATCATGGGTTAACTTTACGACACATCGTCTCATCTTTGTCAAGTACATCCAGGAGGAAAACGGTAGCACTGCTGTCAGCAATCATTTCAAACTCCGTGTTAACACCATGTGGCCAGTGTTCAACCCCATCAGGTTTGGCTAAACAACACTTATGAGATAGAGGAGGTATGGATGCGAGATTGTCTGGAATTTTTCTTACATCTCTTGTCATGGCTGTGTTTCCATATTCCATATAGTGGACTTTTGTGCCTTGCTCGGTAGTAGAGACCATCGTCGAGATATGAGCAATGCAGATCAGATCTTCTTTGATATCCATGACGGCAGGAAGAATATTAGCCATTAGCAATATATCCTCGAACATTCTTAGGTCACTCACGTATTTTTCTTCTTACAACCAAAATTCATCGACTGAGACACAATAATTAACAAAAGCTGATCGGGGATCACGCTCTTCTTCTACCAACTCTATATTTTTCCTGCAGGCAGCTAGTTGTTTGCTGATCGAAAGTTTACTAAGGCTTTGTTCTCCATTAAAATGATCAATTTACAAAGGTGCTTTGTTGGTGATTATGAGAGCTTGAAGTTTTCATATACGTTAGCTTCTGCCTGCAAAATGGACCGGCGTAATCATCTTTCAGCATCAAAACTCAGCAGAATATTAGGTACTTGTCACTCGCGTACAGTCTAAGTATACAGATGGTAGCTGTGTGGGGCAAAGAACCAATTTTTCTTATTACTACGAGATTGTTAATTAATATATAATTAATGAAGGGAACGATGCCACGTCATGTGCACATATATTGAGAAAACTTTATACTTATGTGCGCGTGATTGCGGCGTAATTCTTAATTTTTCACTTCGAATTATTGAATAATATTCTTACCTAATACAGATTGGAGGTTAGCCTATTCCAATCAATAGAAAATCAAAGACACAGCTCGGTCGACGTCTGGCACATTTGCAGCACTAGACGACCCGGGTTATGTCCGCTACTTGCGATCTCGCGTTTTTATATAAAATATATATAATATATAAACGCGTCCGAGTTGCATGTGTTCGCGTTTCACTCCATGCTTATACCAGCTTATACTACCTATATAGCAGACGCCATGATGAGTCTCTACGGCAGCTCATAGCCTATACCTATATATATGTGAGAATCGAGATATCTCGAAATCGTTCGTCGCCGCGTCGAAGTGGCTTATGAACTGAACGCAAATCTTTTTTTCTCCATTCTAACCTAGCAGACAAGACTCATTACATGAAAACATCTTCTTTAGGAAGTGAATAGGGCTGGATACTAGGGAAAAATAAATAAAAAATCATATTCTACCAGATAACATCCATAACTGATGCGTATCTGTGTTATTTTATAAAATTGAAAAATCCGTGATCCAAACTTAATGTATAATAGGGTAGCGCTGCCCCCAGCTGCCGTTACTCGCCAGGAGGGGGCGCTAGCGCGCCCCTGGATATATCATTGGATTAAGCAACTCTTGGAGAATAGAAACAAATTTTTTATTGTTAGTTTTTTTACAAAATGGCGGCTGTGCAGCGATTGCCGTGAACCGCTTTTTTAAAAAGTTGTTCTGCGGCGAGCAGTAGAACTAAAAAAGTTTAGATCCGATTGACTTGAAATTTTAACTGTAGCTTCTTCATTAGATTATCTAGTGAAGTACACATCATTATTTTTTTAGAATTTTTTTTCGCAAAATGGCGACGGTTTGAAAAAAAAATTTTTTTCGACAAAAAAAGTCGACTTTAATTGTTTATAACTTTTTTTTTTGTAATTCAATCGCTAAAATGGTGTGTAATTCACTAGATAATCTAATGAAGAAGCTACAGTTCAAATTTCAAGTCAATCAGATGTAAACTTTTTCAGTTCTACTGCTCGCCGAATTTGAAAACATGGTTCTGAGAAAAACGCGTTTAAAGTTTCAAAATGCTATGTATCTTATACGAAAGTTGTTCAGTAAAAATTGATTAAAACGAATTTTGAGTTTAGATCAGTATTTGGGAGTTGTAGATGTCCATTCTAGGATAGTTTTAGCATGATTTAAGCCAATAAAAAAAAAATGAAAAGAAAAAAAAATTTGCCGGATATTACCCCTTAAGTTGCAATATAGTAATAAGATGCAATATAGTAGAAATTATATTTATTCCCATTGATATTTCTCGAGGTTTGACAAAAATTCATGATCATAACAAAATCTATTTCTGATTATGTTATTTTACTTCCTCAAAGACAAAGCTTTGGAATGAGGTAAAAATTGACATCTCAAATCAGACATCGGGACCTTATTTTTGATGACCTAGAGGTGAGATACATGTTGATGTAAAAGCGTCCGTAGATACTTTGAATTATTCACCAATAATTCCAATAAAAATTTCATTATTTTCCTATATTCTTGATAGAGCAAATGAAAGACACGAGCGAGCGATAGCGAGTGAGTGATTCTGGCTAGTCATACATGTATTTACTCTTTCTGCATCTGTTTCAGGATTAATTCTGTAGTAGAGTCCAGGGTTCAGTTGTAAAGTGCACTGTTGTGAATGTCAATGCGCCTCAGATGACATATTGTCATTTGCGACAAGAAGTGTGCTTCGAACCCAAGGTATTCTAATTAATATTTTGAGAGTTTGAAAGTGTTTATAGTCTCTGGGAGTGTGGGCTCAACCTATTATTAAGCCAAATAAACATAAAAAAAGTTCCTTCAAGATTGGTGAACTAGTTCTCAAGCGACTCCTAGTAAGTGTGAATATTGTTATATATATAAAGTTGAATAAGCTTGTGGTGTCAATATCTTGGCACTGAGGAAGCGTTGGGAGCTACAAATTTTTGCGTAAGGTCACTATTGTCCCAGACAACAATCGCACAATGTTTGGCCCAGATTGGTGCTCCTAAGGTTTGATCTCTCCTTGATAGCATATAATAGAATCATCGCAATAATTTGATCTCAAAATAACATGTTGTGCATATCAAATCCTTTCACTATAAATTAAATAAAATACAGAGTTTTGAGTCAAGTTGGGTACTTACAATCATCCTTGCCAAATGTCTATAAAATCTTGACTTCATGTAAAAAAAAGTTAAATAACTCCAAAAAATTATAAAATTGAATACTGTGTGATGAATCACTCTGAGTGGGCATTTTGTACCAATTCAATGACTTATCTTTTTTATAGTTTTATACACCAAACGTAGGTGACGGAATTTCTCCCTAATTTCTTCCAGTTACCTGTAGAGCATTGCAAATTTGGGGCAAAAATTAATGTACTCAACAAAGACTTGCATAGTAGCTTATGCAAAGATTCAGCGTATGCTATACCCTTATATACGCTATATTCTCTAAGAAAGATGATGTCAGAAGAGTCTTAGCGTAAACTATATCATTTGGAGACAATGAGTAAGCTACAATTTAGCGTATGCTATCTTGGCTCACGCTATATCGTGACGGAAAATTGAATGTTTCAAAAAATTCAGCGTACGCTAGATTTTTTTGACAAACTGTATATCGTTGAGAGAATGAAAGGGTAGAAATTATATTCGATAACACCAGTTTTAAATAATTTTTGCTAGTAAAATGGTGGTTTAAAACTTTTTGAGCAACACTTTTTGAACCTAGATTTAGTTATATGAATATAAATGAATATTCCTGTGACCTCGGAATATATTTTATCGATAAATTCAGGTGGTTTACTGGAAAGAATGTCTCATTTCTTATATTTTTGTGTATATTGATGTGGAAAATGTATCTAAAATTGGAAAAGCAGCAAATTCAGGTATGTACAATGACTCTTTATAAAGTACGATGATAATGCTCAAAAAATTCACAGAAGATAATATCATGGTGATATTTAATTTATTTCGGCCCCGATGATTTTGCAGAAAATCGCCCATACATTAATGGAAAAACCTAGGCATATTGGAGTTGATTTAGATTGTTAAAATATACTTGAAACAACGATAAATTTAACTTGTCAGATGTAAGGTAGAACGTAATCAACGTCGACAAGTAGAGATTATTTGGGTTACAATATACATTCCACTTTATTAACGCATCACTACCTAGCTTCTGCAAGTAAAGTTTACCGTGGTGTCAATTTGTGACATAGTCGCTACTAAGTTTTCTCTCGTGTTATAAGTTTTTGTGTGTTTTGCTTGTTTTTCCAATCATATCTCATTAAATTGTTTACAAATTCAATTCAACATTCAATCTTATATTCAATAGGGAAGGGTGAAAAGACTGCCAGGAAAGCAGCGCAATACCGTGAGGTATTTCTTCAGAGGGTATACGTTCTACCTCGATCAAAGATGCGATATCTTACGCTGTTCTTGTAAAAACTCCAAAGGCTGTACAGCAAAAATATTTTTACAAAGTGCCAATGATATTGAAGAACAAGAAGTTTTGGTCACCGGTGTCCATAACCATCGTGGCGATGAATACCTTTTGTTAAAAGAAGAATTCATGGATGAAGTACTGACATTGGCAAGGACAACGTTTGAAGAACTAAAATTGATATATGATTTCGTCAAACGGAAGGATAAGTAATGTGAATTCTACATTAATAAATTGCTATACTTTTGTTAAATTGGACTATAACAGTTTAAACTTATGTTTAGGTACGATGACATACGCCAGACCTTGAACTATCTCCGAGACTACAAAAATAAGATGAACAAAGCACGTAGACTCAACATCCCGCCCACGCCGGGAGATATATCAGAGCTAGCTGAAATGATGGAAGAGTATCAGCCCATGAGCAGTATTTATAGAGGCTCAGTCACAGCCACTGATGGGTCGATAGCTTTGATTTTCATCAAAGAAGAGATGCTTGAAGTTCTTTCAAAGAGTACCCAGCTTTATGCTGACGGGACCTTCAAGGTATAATGCGAAAATAAGCCATATATATATATATGATTGTACTAGCCAGAATCACTCACTCGCTATCGCTCGCTCGTGTCTTTCATTTGCTCTATCAAGAATAAAGGAAAATAATGAAATTTTTATTGGAATTATTGGTGAATAATTCAAAGTATCTACGGACGCTTTTACATCAACATGTATCTCACCTCTAGGCTATCAAAAATAAGGTCCCGATGTCTGATTTGAGATGTCAATTTCGATTCACCTCATACCAAAGCTTTGTCTTTGAGGAAGTAAAATAACATAATCAGAAATAGATTTTGTTATGATCATGAATTTTCGTCAAATCTCAAGAAATATCAATGGAAATAAATATAATTTCTACTATATTGCATCTTATTACTATATTGCAACTTAATAACTTTCGCCATGGAAACATGCGAATTTCTCATAAAATTAACGCCCACGCATCGACATTTTTCCATTTTTCACGATGGAAACGGGGAGCGCTCAATCAGCTATATCTATTCGTCAGATCAGAATTTCCGTCACGACGCTGATTCGTAGATTTTTTAACGATTTATGTTGCTCAACTTGCTAAAAGTCAGTTTTCACATATTTCTCGCACACGCATCGATTTTTCCAAAATTCTTCATTTCTTTCAAATATCAAGTATTTTTTTCAAACGAATTCTAACTTTTTACAAATTGAAACACCGAATTTTAAGTACATACTTCAGGCCCATGCATCAATATTTTCAAATTTTTCACGATGAAAAATTGAAGCGCTCAATGAGCTCTAACAATCCCTCTAATCAATATTTACATCGAGACGCTGTTTCATAAATTTTTTTAACGGATTATGCGGTACAACTTGAAAAAAATCAGTTTTTTCCATATTTCACGCCCACGCATCATTTTTGCCAAAATTCTCTCCATGGATATTCAAGCCCATCCGATATTCCTTCGATCGAACATACCGGACATTTCACCAAATCATAATCTCACGTATTTATCTAAAAGCATAAAAATCGCAAAGTAAACCACCAATTTTCAATCACATACTTCACGCCCACGCATCAATATTTTTGAATTTTTCACGATGAATAGTTGAAGCGCTCAATGAGCTCTATCGATACCTCTAATCAGAATCTTCATCACGACGCTGTTTCATAGATTTTTTTAACGGTTTATGCGGCACAAGTTGACAAAAGTCAGTTTTTTCCATATTTCACGCCCACGCATCATTTTTTCCACAATTCTCACCATAGAATAGGAAAGATCTTCGATTGATCTATAAATCAGTGAAACTCAAATTTGCACCATACAACTATTTTACAGTTTTTTCCAATGGTTTATCGGATACCAAAAAAAAACGCAAATTGATTTTTACCATTTTTGACGCCCACGCATCGTTTTTTTCGTAAATTTCAATGTGGAACATGATACCGCAGGCAATTTCCTTTCGATCCGTCTCATTTGTTTCCATGGAAGTCAACTCCTTCATTGAAAAATCTTTCCATAAAATTTCCTAGAGGATTAACTTTATAGTATAGTATAGATAATTCATTCGCTCAACAACAGTTGCTAGAGACGTAAACAATGGTTGCTATCAAGAAACAAAATTCCCATGTCTTTTATACCACCATTATAAGAATTTGAAAGTCCTCTTCTCATTTACGAAGCAATATTTGCTAGGGGATATTTGCTGTTTCATAGATCACATACTTCACGCCCACGTATCAATATTTTCAATTTTCCACGATGAATAGTTGAAGCGCTCAATGAGCTCTATCAACACCTCTAATCAGAATCTTCATCACGACGCTGTTTCATAGATTTTTTTAACGGTTTATGCGGCACAAGTTGACAAAAGTCAGTTTTTTCCATATTTCACGCCCACGCATCATTTTTTCCAAAATTCTCACCATAGAATAGGAAAGATCTTCGATTGATCTATAAATCAGTGAAACTCAAATTTGCACCATACAACTATTTTACAGTTTTTTCCAATGGTTTATCGGATACCAGAAAAAACGCAATTTGATTTTTATCATTTTTGACGCCCACGCATCGTTTTTTTCGTGAATTTCAATGTGGAACATGATACCGCAGGCAATTTCCTTTCGATCCGTCTCATTTGTTTGCATGGAAGTCAACTCCTTCATTGAAAAATCTTTCCATGAAATTTCCTAGAGGATTAACTTTATGGTATAGTATAAATATTATGCTACCATGCTTATTGCGCTGAATAACACGGCTGCAAAAGTGACTCTCTATAAATCCGCTTTTGGATATGCGCCTCACCAATACGTCCTCGTAGTGAGAGTCGGGCAACATTCTAAACTGAGATAGAATGGCAAACATTGGGTGGCTTAACCTCTATTTATGAAATTATTCTCATCGTGACGCGAATTGATCGATTTCTTTAACGATCAATCTTGTACCTTTTCCTTAAAATGAGTTTATTCCATATTTCACGCCCACGCATCAATTTTTCCAAAGTTTCAACCATGGATAAGGAAGCCCATTCGATACTCTTCCGATCGGAAATACTCGAAATTACACCATATCATGATTTCACGTATTTCTCTGAACGCATAAAAATCACAAAGTTAATCATCAATTTTCAAGAACGGATTTCACGCCCACGCATCGTCATATTTCAGTTTTTCACGATGAAAAATAAAAATGCTCAATGAGCTCCATCGATTCGTATTATCAGAATTTCCATCACGACGCTGATTCATGTACTTTTTTAATGATTCATGAGGCACATCTTGCCAAAAATCAGTTTTTTCCATATTTCACGCCCACGCATCAATTTTTCCAAAGTTTCAACCATGAAACACTAAAGACCTTCCAAAGATCTATCGATCAGTCAGACCCAAATTTTCATCGTACAATTATTTCATAGTTTCTTTCTATGGTTTATCGGCTAAGAAAAAAAACCCAAGTTGCATTTTCCCATTTTTAACGCCCACGCATCGATTTTTTCAAAAATTTCAATACGAAACCTCAAAGCGCAGGCAATTTCCTTTCGATCCGTCTTATCCGTTTTCATGCAAATCGACCCCTTCATAAAAATTTCTTTACATGAAAATTACCGGAGGATTAACTTTATATTATAGTATAGAGTATAGATATATGATTATAATTATTTCATCATGAGTATAATATAATGATTCAAAATTATTTGACGTGTTATGTTCCATTGCAGATTCGTCCACAGGCACCTGAGTGTGCCCAGGTTTACATAATTCACGTGAGGAAGATGCAGTCAGGATTTCCTGCGGTCTTTTGTTTAACGAGCTCGATGACTACTCCAATGTATGACGCAAAATGGAGAAGACTCATTGAGCTCGTACCTGACTTACGAATTAATGTAAAAACGGTCACATTAGACTTTGAAAGAGCAGCGATCAACAGTGTAAGAAATAATTTCGATGAAACCTGCAGAGTTAGTGGATGCTTATTTCATTATATGCAGGTAATTATTTCATTTGATTTAATTTGAATTAAAAGTTCACACACAAACACATTGAATAAATATATATGTATATATGATTTCTTTTGGAACATGTTTTTCTTATTCAATAGTAATATAATGAAACTATATAAAGATTTTATATACAAATTGAAGTTTCAGGATATTTTTTAAAATGAATGTGTTTTAAGTCACAACAAATTTATAACTTTTAATTATTATTCCAATTAACATTTTTTAATTTTGCTTCTGCATTATAGGCCCTGTGCAAAAAATGGTCGATCCTGAGAATACCAATTCAATATGAATATATATTGGAGAAAGCATATGCTGTTGCACATTGCCCTGCAGAAAATATCGCAGAAGGCTATGCACATGTGACCGAACTGATCGACAACGTTTTGGCCCGAAATGAACCAGCTGGAGAATTGCTGCAATGATTCGGTCATTACCTCAGAAGCTTCTGGTTGCCTCTCGCGCAAGTATTGTCTGTTTTTAAAAAACCAGTTAGAACTAACAATACTTGCGAGAATTTCCATTTGAGAGCCATAAGAACAATAGGAGAACGCCCTCAAGTGTTTAAATTTTTAGGTAACTATGGTGAAATTGTTTTTAAAAAATTGTTTAATCGTTCATTATGAAAATTGGTGTGAATAACATTGATGCATAATTATGTTCATTCATTCATTCTGCAATTTGTTCTTTATTTTATCAATATTTAAAATTTAGTTGAAAATTAGCATAATTGAATCGTCGATTTAAAAACGCCTGTTCGGATAAAACTATTCTTAATTTCTTACTACGAATTCGTGAGTTTCCGTGCATCATACGGGATGTGTCTTGTCATAATGTAATTACATTGCTAATTAATATAAATACTGATTAAAACATGCTTCTCAGACATGTAGACGTCTGAATATACAGGCAAAATTATTTGAAATGGATCCATCTACTTTTATTTTTAATGTGACTGTGTTATTGAAAGGTTAGAAACAATGTTCCTTTTCAAATCGAAAATATTCATGTAACTCATATTTTCAGATACACTGTGGTAGAATTTATTTCGGGCATTGCGGCTTTACGGCGTGTCGATTTGGCAAAACGTAAGTGAAAAATACTTATGGATCAAGAATTATGACAAATAGTATAATAAATAAATACATTTCAGTGCACATGCAAAACGAGATGATTCGTAGGCCGAGAGCTAACCAAGAAGACGATGCGCCAGATCCAGACATTGCTTTAAATCAATTGCCAGCGAATGATGTCATCGAAAATGTTGATTTTTTCCGAAACAATTTGGATGCTAACCCTGGACCAGGTATATACGCACATAAAATGATAATATCACCAAAGATAAGTGTTTTATGATTAATTTAATTTTTTTCAGCTGCCTTTCATGAAAATCATGGGAATTAGAGAAGGAGAGGGCAGAACTATATTGGTAAAAAATTCACTATTGACATTTGACATATGCATATCTCTGTGAAATGAGAGAAAGAAATTACGGATTCCCATGAGATGAATGACCCACAACATTTAATGTAAAAATAATTAGGATACGTGATGGAATACCCTATGTATTAACATATTCCGAGAAACTTTAATTTTTGCTTGATTCATTTGACAGAGAATAACCTGCATATACATCTAATACAATTAATTCAATTACTTCTACAGTAATAGATGTGGAACAAATGCCGGGGGCACAAGAGCGTCCACCTGCCCGAAGAGGTAGACCACCACGAAACGAGGTCCACGATCCTGCTGCTGCAGGTAATGTTAGGCAGAGAGGTAGACCTCGGCGAAACCAGGGCCCTCAACCTGCTGCTGCAGGTAATGGCAGACAAAGAGGTAGACCTCGTCGAAACGAGGTCCCTCAACCTGAAAATGTGGTGAGAAGAAGGGGTAGGCCTCGGCGAATACCAATCCAAGAAGATATGGGCAATCAGCTTAATGTCCCTGGTAATAAAACTTTCGAGTTCAACTTATTATTTCTGAAACGATATTCTGAAGAAAGTCAAACTTTGAATCAATTTAGAAAATCAACAAATGTATGGAACTATTCCAATTTATGTTCGAATCAGATCATTACATATACTATTCAAATCAACTATTGAGCGTAAGACAAGAACATTTACATAAGTGTACTTATACTAACTTTTTAAACTACAGCACTGGACCGGAGAGAGACGTTAATTTTGAGGAATTACATTTTGGCGTGGACGAACCAAATCAAATTCATCAATATGACGCCAACATTGCTCGTGAGTAAAACCATATATGGAACTATTTCAATTTATGTTGGAATCAGATCATTACATATACTATTCAAATCAACTATTGAGCGTAAGACGAATATTTACATAAGTCTAAACATTTAATTATTGCAGAAATAAAAAATTAGGATATTTTGTGAAATTCAACTATGAAAACCAATCAATAAATATCCATTTTTACACAAGATAAAATTTTTCTGTTAAAGTGAGAAAATTATGCCAAAATTTGCAATGCACATTATATTTTGATTAATTAATAATAACTGATATCATTATATTGTTTGTAATTAGAAGTGCCTAATGAGAACATCTATGCTAATATGGGGGAACGAAATCCGTTGCGTGAATTGGATATAAACATTGCTCGTGAGTATTTTTTTATATTCAATTTTAGAATTCAATAACACTCACTGAGTATACGTTGTATATACTATATGAAGATTTCTGATCCTCAGTAGTAATTACAATAGCATTCAATATTTGAGTAAATAATTGAATGATCTGTTTTGTGTTTCGCTTGAGAAAATTTTGATTAGCGATCACTGAAATGAATAATCTATAAAAATAGATTTTTAATTATTGCAGCCCGAGTAATGAGACAAAAGAAAATGTGCCGCCGAGGAGGAGCAAATAGACGTGAGTATGAATCAATTATTCACGAATCTTCTTCTCAGAGACAACATTTTTATGGTAATAGAAACGTGGAAAATATATTGTACTTGTGAAATATTTAATTTATTATTTTCGTTTTAAAAATTATCTGATTCTATATTGAATAAATGAATAGTACAGTTTGTCATACAAATTCAGAAACTATTATTCTTTATGGGCTTTTCAAATTGAAGCTGTGTGAACATGTTGCCTTAAATATTTTACGCACTAGTTGCATAATGTACTATTACGGACTTTCAATCATAAATTAATTTTTTTCATCATTTGATTTTCTAAGTATATGCATATATTGCATATGCAACAGATTCAAGAAGATTCCGCTTTCGATCATTCTTAAACTTGGAAATACGAATTTCAATCCATTCCTGTTGATTTCAGCTTTTCAACTTGATTGAATAATTATATTGTATAATTTTGGTTATAACTTGTTTTTTTCAGAATGTACAGTTTGTTATAAAATTAAGAAGGTTCAGCTGCTGAAACCGTGCAACCATCGGGTATGCATGAAATGCATTAAGAGATTACCTCAAGTATGGGAAGAGATGCGGCTATTAAAGGACATGGAAGATTTGCCACGATGGAACACATGTCCGTATTGTCGGCAAAGTTTCGATGAATTTCCTCAACATATGATGGATTAATGGTTAGTAAAATAGTTATTTATGTAATTTGCGCGTGAAACGTTCCGCATGAGTTGCATACGATGATTTTCATGCTGTGCGGAATATTTTATGTTTGCTCGTTGTTTTTCTATACACGTGATGAAAAATACTGTATCGGAATAGTACCATTGATGAATGGAAAGATGCATGGTGTGGCCAAGGTGGGGAGCGAGGCCAGGAACGCAGCTTTGATGGAGCTGATATAGGTGTGAAAGTAATTTATCGTGCGCAAAGTGAATTAATTACAGTGCAAAACTAGTAATTTTCGGTACAGTAATGGAAAATGAATTCTAGGAATTGTGCATCTAGTGATCACACTTTTCTATGAATTGGTTGATATTAGCCAATTTTATGAGTAAATAACTTGAAGTTGGAATTTGAGCCAACCGGTTGATAGTTGTTTGAACCTTAGCTATGCAGTGCTACAATATAAGTGGATTTCATGTGTAAATATTCATGAATAATACTCAAGGAAGTGAACCATAACATTTTCTTGTTAATATTAGAAAAATAATGGGAAATTCATTTACCGTCTACTCTGTGTGTGTGTAACTGGTAAATCTTGATATTTACCAATTTCATTGCATGTATTGGTTCATTACGAGCAATCAAGGAAACTGCCAACTCTGGGGCTACTTTGGGTACTTTGATAACATAATAAGCTAACTTTTGGTGGGTATGAGATCCCGATCAGGGTGATCGAAAACAACTTTTGTTTAATTTAGCTAAAGTGACTATTATAAATGATGGGAAATTCATCCACAGTGTAGTTAAGTGCGTTAGGTGCGTATAAATGCGCATTATGAATAATTTGGTCCACAAAAAAAAGACTTGAAGTCCAAAGTAAAAGCTTATTGAGCCAATATCTTTTCCCATTGCTATTTGCTCACTGCTACACATTGATGATAGATTTTGTTGATTATCATTATTAATTTCTTGCAAATTTGAAATTTTAATTCTTATAAATTGATCTATTAGCGTGTAAAAAATTATCATATGTTGATTAAACATATTTGTATGAAACAACATTCAACATGTAAATTTTCTGATTCGGAATCACGTTTATTAAACTGACTTTACCAATGTCATTACAAATGGCATGCCTGACAAATTGTTTTACTTACCTGATTGTAGCTGCGTTTAAGCTCGTACGTTATACTGTCCTTACTTTTTTCCTCTGCTTGAAAAAAATCGCTGCGAAAAGATTCGTTCAGAGCTCTTAAAATTTGCCATTAGTCGCAAAATATTTGTCATTAATTACAATTATAATTATCCATAAATTTATGAAAATTTTATGAAAATTGAGTAAAATTTATATTGCAACCTCAATGTTTAAAAGATTCGAGCGCAGAGAATAGAATCTTCATAATTTTACGGGGCAATAATTTTTTTTCATAAACTTGCTATTTTTCTCAAGATAAATCGTTAACTACCATAGTATTTTTTTACCGAAGTCCTCGTGGAAAGAAACAGCTATAAATTCATTTGGCAGCGATTTTTTCAATAAAATATTCTTTAATTTGAGGTGCGCGATGTCCATTTTCATGTGTACGAAATGTACGATTTAAATTACAAATGAATTGTGCATGATAAATATGGTTCACAATGTTTTGAGAATTATATTTAACGCCTAATAAATGTTCATGAAAAGTCACCCAAAACATAATTTCCATTATGCACAATGTAATCATCAACTATGTGCTCGATAAATATGGTCTTGTGTACAATGTTCAGTATACAATTTATAATGAAATATTTATGTGCACAATAGAAACGTGCAAAATTCTTTTGTGAACGATTTATCTGAAATCTTTTTAACTTGTGCACGATGAAATTCATATCGTGTACTATCACCGCCGTATTTATTATTAATAATTAATACTGTAAAGGCCTTAGGGCCTGGAGCATGATAACAAATGCGCACACGAGGTGGTGAAACTCGTGTGCGCGGGAGTAGGATCTTGAGCGGGAACAGTGTGGCAAATAAAGAGTCAAACGGTTCTGACGAACACAATGTTTATTCAACTCTAGGGGGGAAGTTACACAGAAGGGCAGCGAGCCCTGGGTCGCGTCTCGCGGGCCGGAGCGAGAGAGAGCGTGAACGCGTGTTGGCCGGGAGAGAGAGAGATGGCGATCGGACGGCACTTACTCGGCGATGTGCTCCGGCGCAAGGCGATGCTCGTCCTCGGCTCGGTCTCGGCGTGCGGTAGCGAAGGGGATGACGTGGGAAATCGGTCCGCTAGTGTCCTCGTGGTCGCGATAGCCCGGGCGGTCTCGTGGTTTCGAGGGCTCGTGGTATCGCGCGCGAGGGCCGGCAATAAACTAAATACTTCCGCCGCGCGCTCGGCCGGCCAAGCTCGCTTCGGCCGTCTTCGGCTGACGTCACGCGGCGCGAGGATTGAATCTCGTTCGCGACGCGGTCTCTCTCTCTCTCTTACGTTGTCGACAGCGATGGCTCTCTCGCTGGACGCTGAAACATAACTTAATATTTACAAACAGTACTATATTATAGAGAGAGATATCACAGGGCCTGGCAATGTAATTGTCCGCCCGTGACACCCCTCCCCCAGGCGCGGTATAGCCGGTTGGCGTACCGCTCCGATACGTTCATCTCTCTCAATGTATCATAGATTGGGATGAATTTAAGGGATTTCAGCACGTTCTAATGCGTGCTATTTTGTGTAAATGAATCAAACTCACATTTTCATTGAATTATCTTATTTATTTAAATGTAGAAAAATGTAAATGTGATTGCTATCAAAGAGAAAAAAAAAATGTAAAGAAGAGAGGCTAAAGATAAATACTTTTGTAGGGTATTTGGGTCATAATGGGCCAATTGTTCCACGCTCTCTCTGGTCTTAACCTAGTGACTTATTGGCTAACGAGCCTGTCGCTACCAAAAACAATACTTTTGGTTCCACGCCGCTTAGTCAATTTTACATTAATCGCGTGATACTTTTGCTTATTGCTAGTTAACGAAATGCATCCGTCCACTCTTCACTCACAGCCTACGCCTATTTTACAGTGTTTGTGGCTAATTTCGGTTACATTCCAATCTAGATCACAGCGCAGTAATATGATTGTTTGGCTTAATGCCTTGTACATGGTTTTTTTGGACTAGTTTGTCCTTTTCATCACAATCGAGGTTTTACAGCTATATTACGGCTCAGGGCCTGATTGATTTTGAATTTAGTACAAAAGAAAAAGAAAAAAAAATATATGGCTCAATGCCTAATCTATTCCATTATGGTAATCACAACCAAGTAAACGGCTTAGAGCCTGGCGATTTATAAGGAACGTAACAAAACTAGATTGTGGCTTAGGGCCTGACTATTTTATAAAGTAAACGAAAGGAAAAACAATTTTATGGTCTAGTGCCTACGATTTTAAAGAACAAAAAGTAAAACTTCTGGCTTAGGGCCTGGCGATTTCGCCGATCAACAAAATTGTATAAAGGGAAGACAAAAACATAAGTAAGAAGTAAACAGAACGGCGTCGTGACGGCTTAGCGCCTGGCGGTCTTCGGCGGCGACGTAGCGACGGCTTCAGAGCCTGGCGATCCGAGCTGGCGACGCGGTGACGGCTTAGGGCCTGGCGATCCGAGTTTAAGGTGGGGACTAGCGCCGTGTATATAGATCCCTGGCCTTCGGTTTGGGCTTGACTACGTAGTGGTAGTCCGCATTAGGGCAGTTCTCGTCCCGCTCCACCTCGAATATTCCGCAGGTCCCGCACCGCCGCACGCCGGTTCGCTGGTTTGGATGGGGGTGGGTGAGGCGGCGCTCATGGCGCTCACGCCTGCTCTCGGCGAAGATTGCGTTGCGGTTCCTCACCCCCGCCGCTGCAGCCAGTCGCTTCTCCTTTGCCTCCAGCTCCTTCTCTTCTTTTTCGACGAGGTTTTTCTCCCGTCGCACCTCCTCGAGCCGCTCCTCGCGCTCTTTCGTCGCCGCCTCCAGCTCTGCCTTCTTGGCCTCTACCCTGGCCTTCGCCTCCCTCACCTCGGCCAACCTATCCGCCTGGTCCTTGGCAGCCTGTCGCTGCCTCTCCGCATTCTCCCTGAACTCCTGTATATTTCGAAGTGCGCGGCGGCCCAGCTGGTTCACCGTGCGTAGGTCGAGCAGTTCTTGAACGTATTCGACCTCCTCGGCTCGCACCGCTGGGCCGAACCGTTTCTCCACTTCGGCGTATTCCAGGACCGCATGAGCCACGGCAGCCTCGTACGTGGCCTTTGCCGTGCGGAGTTTTTTCATGCTGTCCTGGAAGCGCTTCAGGACGTCCGGGGAGCTGGTCGGGCGGTGCACTGGCAGAGGCTTGTGCGGTTGGGGCCTGGCTGAGTTGGCTTTCGAGCCTGACGCTGTTGGTGGAGGCTGCAATTGGTTGGGCTGCGGTTGGTTGGGTTGCGGGTCTCGGGGTGGCATTGTTGATGAGCCTGGCGTCTCCGCACCCGAGATCCGCGGCAGGCGGGGTGGCCTCTTCTGTGGGCAGGGTATAGCGGCTTTTGCCGCTTGGAGTTCCAGCGACTCTGCCCCCTCTACGGGTGGGTCCTCTGGGGTTGTGACCTCCAGGCGGACGCGCTCCAGCCTCTGCTGGATGTGCGAGGCGGTTGAGGTGGGGTTGCCGACCACGGTTACCACCGAGCTGCAGCTGCTAGCGTCATCGTCGCTGGTGCAGTCCTTGGAGGCGCTGTGGTGGGCTTCGGTCGTCCTCAGGAACTCCCCGTCGATCATGTCGTAGGTGGAGCCCTCCGTGTCCTGGAGGATCTCCACCCAGCTGATGGTGTCGGACTGGCTCCGGGTTGGGTCCATGGCAGCGGCTGCAGAGACAGAAATCAGCTACTCAATCACGGTATTCCATTCTGGTCATTCTTAGGTATTCGTTTTCGTCCGGGCGGACCTGGTTCGTGTCGTCATGACTGCTTCAGTGTTTAGCTCATACTGATTCTTAGAACCTTTGGGCCGCCCGCACTTTTTCGGCGCTGGGTCAGGGATATCGCTCGCAATTACATCATTTTTGCTCGTTACGCTACCGCTTGTGCTGGTGTTCGCTGCACTTTACGCATCATCCGGCGCCTCCGAGTCGCTAGTGGCTACGTCATGAGCCTGCGCAGCATTCGTTTCGGCGCTAGCCTCGTCAGGCTCGCGTTGGTCGGTGCTTGCGGCAGCTTCGGTGCGTTTCGGGTCAGGCTCCGTCGCGACCATACGTGTCTTTCTGGGACGACCGCGTCTTTTACTAGGGGCCTGGATTCCCGCAACTAAACCGGCGTCGGTGCCTTGATCAGGGGCTCCGTCGTCTGTTTCGTTGGTCGGTTCCTCAGGCTCGGTTACTTCGCCTCTCTGCGGCTTTAAAAATCTGACGTGTGTTATTCCGTCGTCCTTCCCGGACGCGTCCTGTAGTCGGTAGGTGTTTGAGCCGACCTGTTCGACGACCGTATAATCGCGATTGAAACTCGGTGCCAGTTTCGCGGAAACTCCGGCTGCGGCGGACGATAAGACGTGATTCGCCTTGAGAACTTTGTCTCCGACAGCGAATTGGACGTCGCGATGTTTTGCGTTAAAGTATTGAGCGTTACGATCTTGCGCGAGCTCGGGATTGTGCGCTGCGATATCCCGCGCATCCTCCAGCGTCGCTAGGCGCTTGGTGTACTCTACCCTTTCCGTCCCTTCCTCCTCGAGGTCAGCCTCTAAATCTTCTTTTCGACGGAGGCTATCGGGCGGGGTAGGATTACGCCCGAAGTTGAGAAACGCGGGCGACGCCTAGGTGGCTTCATTGGTAGCATTGTTGTATGCATACGTCAGCTCATCCAGGTTTTCGTCCCACCGCTTGTGTTCCTCGATGTAGCATTTCAGGGACGTTTTGAAGGTCCGATTGACTCGCTCGACCGGGTTGGCCTTATTCTTAAATGGCGTGCCATGGTCGCTAAGGAACACTACGGGGGTGCCCCAGCGCAGCACGACGTTCTTTTTCAGCGCCGTAAGCACTGCTTGAGCGTTGGCCTTTCCGTAGCGGTATGCACTCAATGAACCTAGTGAATATGTCCATGAAGATGAGCACGTACTCAAATCCGTGTGCGCTCCTTGGGAACGGGCCCATGATATCCGCGGCCACCGTATACCATGGCCAGAGCCTTTTTCTCGTACCCATGAGTCCGGCAGGCGCTCGCTGTTCCACCTTCATTTGCTGACAGATATTACAGTCTTGGACGTACTTTTTACTGTCCTTGTTCATCGATGGCCAGAAGTAGTATCGCGCTAGTCTCTGGAAGGTTTTATACCGTCCGAAGTGGCCTGCTGTGGGCCTGTCATGGCATTCCTGCAGGGCCGCTAGCCGCTTTTCTTCTGGCAGGACGAGTTTCCATACGTCCTCGTCCTCGATGACTCCGTCGAAATGGTGGATCGCGCTGTAATGGTATAGCTTGTTTCCCACGATACGGTAGAGGGGAAACTCCTTGGGCCGCTCCAGGACCTGGTTGAAGCTGTCGAGGTACCATGGGTCGGTTGTCTCCGGCAGGTCGATTGCCGCTACAGGTACTTCGTCATCAGTCTCGTACATTCGAGACAGTGCGTCAGACACGACGTTCTCTGCCCCCTTTCGGTACTCGACTTCAAACTCATGGTCCTGTAGCTCCAGAGACCAGCGTATCAGGCGTCCGGCGGTGTGTTTGTGGGTCTGCAGGTACTTCAGGCTGTGGTGGTCGGTCACTACTTTGAACCGGTATCCTTCCACGTACATTCTGAATTTTCTGATGGCCCACACTACCGCCAGACACTCTCGTTCTGTAACGCTGTAGTTTCGCTCTGCAGAGGATAACACTCTGCTAGCGAATTCCAACGGTCGTTCTTCGCCGTCGATTATTTGGTAGATAACTGCCCCCACCCCAGAGTCGCTAGCATCGGTCTGGATGACGGATTGATGCTCATATGAGGGTCGGTTAAGTACAGTGGCCGTTGCTAGTAAGCATTTTATCATTTGAAACGCGCGGCTCTGCTCGTCCTCCCACGTATAACTCACGGATTTGGAGGTCAAGCGTGTCAATGGTTCGGCAATCGTGGCAAAGTCCTTTAGAAACTTTCGGTACCACGATGCCATACCGAAGAACCTTTGCAGCGTCTTTCGCTTGGTTGGTACGGGGTAGTCCATGATGGTCTCAATTTTCTCAGGATCGGGCCTGAAGCCGTCCCGGTTGACCAATACCCCAAGGTATTTGACCTCGGATTTGCAGAAGTGACTTTTATCCCAATTGATAACAAGTCCTGCTTTTAAAATTTTCTGCAGCACGTGCTCTAACCAGCGCAAGTGCTCCTCGAAACTTTCAGTCACGATGATGATGTCGTCGAGGTAGGCGAACGCGTAAGGCTCGAGTTCAGGCCCAATGAGGCTGTCGATTAATTCCTGAAACGTCGCGGGCCCGCCGACTACCCCGTACGGCATCCTCGTGAACTGAAACAGACCTAGGCCTGGTACCGTAAAGGCCGTCAAATGTTTCGAGTTCGCTGCCATTTTAATCTGGTGATAGGCACTTTTCAAGTCGATGGTCGAGATATATTTTGCCCCTTTCAGCTTCCGTAGGATCGAATCCATTCTAGGAAGCGGGTAGGCGCTCGGACGTGTTACTGCATTGACTTTTCTATAGTCGATGCACATCCGATATTCGCCGTTGAACTTCTTGACCATGACAACCGGACTTGACCAGCTGCTGTTAGAAGGCTCGATCACTCCCTCGCTTAGCAGGTCCTTGCATTGTCGGTGCATCTCTTCTTCCAGGACTATGGACACGGGGTAGTATTTCTGTTTGATAGGCTTGCACGACTGTATTTCGATCTCATGCTCGATAAGGTCAGTGCAGCCTATCTTTTTGCCGTTGGCAAAACGGTACTTCCCGATGAGAGTCGCGAGCTCTCTGTCCTCCATCTCGATTAGATCTGCGATGCCGATAGATGCAAGGTGCGGTGTGCTAGCGGATAGTGCCGCTAGTTCGATGGGGATGGGATCAGGATCGCCGACTATGGACATCTCCTTGTTCCATGGGTCCAGTTTCGCGTTGAACATCTGGGTGAAATCGGATCCGAGTAAAATGTCATACTGGCATCGCTCGAGGATCAAGATTGGCATGTCATGCACTACATTGCCTATCCTGATCGGCAGCACCAGTTGTGCCATGATCCTGGCTGGATCACCCGCGGCTTGCTTTGCCAGCGGTCCAGTGTACTCGTGAATTTCCGCCCCGATTTCCGTCGCGATCTGCAGTCCCATGGGGCCCATGAAAGTCCGTGACGCTCCTGGGTCGTCCATTCCTCGCATCGTATAGCCACCCACGTTCACCCTGTTGATCCAGAAGCGTCCAGGTGGCTTATCCTTGTTCCGCTCATCCTTTGGCGGTAGCGGTGTTATCAGAACGCTGCTCCGAGGAGTCGGTTTTCGTTTGGAGCCCGCGGACTTGGACGTTTGTGTGGCAGGACCTGGTTGCGGGACTGAGTTGGCTGGGCTGGTAGAGCCTGTCGCTTTCAGCCTCTTTTCTAGGTCGCTGATCTGTCGTCCCACCACTCTTCCGACCAACTCAATGATTTCATTCATCGAGGGTGCAGCTTTTTGTATTTCAACAGCAGCCACGTTCGGTTTGGGCGGTAGCACCTTTCCTCCCCCGCATGCGTCAGTTTCTTCGAACGCGGTCTCCGGTAGAAGACTCATTGCCGGCGGTGGAGGTGGTTGGTAATACTTTTCAGCGTGGAGTAGGTACTCCGCCTCTCTTGCCTGGCGTACTAACGTGTCGACGTCCGCGATGGTTTCGCGTTTGATTTGTCGTTGTATCGCCGGTAGTAAGTTGGCGTACAGGAGGTCGATCTGTTGAGGCAAGGGCCAAGCGGGTTCGAACTTGCTCATTATCGTCATGAGGCAGATAATGTAGTCCCTCACCGGTTCGCTGGGGTGCTGAGTTCTTTTCTCCGCCTCACAACTCAGTCGCTGTTGAAAATTACGGTCAACACCGTAAATGAGGCGTGCCGAGTTGCAAAAGTCTTGCCAGCTGTGCCATCGATGCTGCGTCTGGCGGTACCAATGCAACGCTACCCCTGACAGTAATTCCGTCATTCCATTGATCAACTCCGTGTCTGACAGGTTGGATGACCTGTTGCACTCCTCTACCCGTTGCAGGAACTCCTCGATACTGGTCGTCTTTGCTTGGCCCGAGAATCCTATTTTCCAGGACCTAACGATTTCCCCTACATCTATGATCGAGTTGTTAAGATGAGTTCGGCGTCCCGCTGTTCCATTACTAGCCGACTCTCGCCCAGTATACGTACTGTGCGCCCCCCTCCCCCAGGTTGGGTAAATCGGGTCTTGAGGGCCTGGCAACAAGTACTGGTTGTTCTGCGTCGTCGCTGTCGGGACTGTTGTCTGAACTGGTTCATTTTTACGATAATAATTTATATCGTAGGTGTCCTGCATGTTTACTCTTCTTGCGGGTGTCGTCTCGTTTTGTGTCGAGTTCGCTAGCGCATCGGGGTTCGAGTTTGTGCCTGTCAGCACCGTCGATATATCCGGGTGTCCGTCTGCCGGCGCTTCGTTGCGGGTTTGCGCGTTCTGCATCCTCGTGCTACTCATGAGTTTGCGTTCTCTTAAGAGCTCGTCTCTTACCCTCTCGCATTCCCGCCGAGCTTCCTGGAGTTTTGTCATTTCTGCGACAAACCTCCTGTCTATCCATTCGCTAGTCCCGTCAGGGTACGTTACGTGTACCTGTTCTTGCTCTCTTGCGGTCGGTCTAATCGGCGCTGAGGTTGTCGTAGTTGTGGGTGCGTTGTGCTAGCGGTCTCTGTTATGATTTTATCCTGGAGCGTTACGGGGGTGTTAGTTGCGTCTGTTAACAGGAATCCTGAGGGTTCCGCGATTGTTGGACTCAGCGTCAGGTGTGTGCTGTTCGCTGTACTGTCTGTTTCTGCTATTGTCGTGCGCTCTAACCTGCTTCGCTGTATACGGGCTGCCGTTTCATTCAGCGTCGTGGGGCAGAAGTTTCCCAGGTACTGCGTATATTCTATCAGCAGGTTTTCCCTGTACTCGAACAACTCCTGTTCTGTCGCCAGTTCTGAACGCTCTATGAAATCGGCCGCCTCGTAATCCCCGTTTAGACGTCGCATTAATTTGATTATATTCGCGGCTGCTGAATTGCGCGTTTGCAGGTCCAGTTTTTTCATCGCATCCTCTAGCTCCGCATCGGTTAAATTCTCCAACCATTTCGTCAGGTCGATGCTGTAGTTCGATGCCATCTTGCTCGTGGGTGGATGTGTATCGGGATGTGTACGCTACGACTACTTATTAATTATCGCAAATTTGGATAACGCTCCGTACTCTTTCACGCTATGCACTCTCTCACACACGCTCACTCAGTCTCTTGGTTACAGACGGGAAATGCCAAAGGTCGGTGCTTGCTCTTATATCGACTAGATTTTATGTTATCGCACTTAATCTAAAATTATTGCAGTCTCGAAGTTTACGTCAGTCTTTATAATTGCTTGTAATGTTTGGAACGTCAGTTCTCCCGGAGGAGATTTTATTTCGTCAGAAACAATTCTAAAATCTTCCTTTTAAGAAAAAAAACAAATAAGCAAACTCCAAACAAGAATTTATTTCGTTGGAGATGATTTGAATTTTTTAAAAGAACCACTCGAAAGAGATTTTACGATCGACGTGAACGTCCCCAAAATTGACGAGGTGCTCACCAAAATCAATCTTTTTCCGTAAAAAGAAATTTCGTTAATTTTGAAAACTGAGGATCTCGTTCGTCATCAAAATTTTATTTTGAAGAGGAAACTGATCCTGGAAAATTTTATTTCATTCGAAACACAGGCCCTTAATCCTGGAGAGACAAAAAAGGAATCGATTTTCAAAAAGTCTTATTTCACTATGATAATTTCAATTTTCGGAACAAAGGATCACTCTTCGAGAAAAAATTGATTCCGTTAAGGAAATTTTAAATTTACTAAGAAGAAACAATTTTCAAAAAAAACATTTTATTTCGTTAAGAAAAGTCTCGGAAGAAGAAAAGAAAATAATACTTTTATTATAAAGCAGTTTTCGTTTCGTTGGTACCAATTCTGATTTTATTTTAAAGGAAAGAAAAAAATTTCATCCTCGGGGAAACAGTCGTTTCGGAAAACTTAGTTTCATTTGACAAAACTTTAAATTTTGGGAGAACCAAAAAATTCGAATTTTTAAAAGGTTTATTTCGCTAGAGAAAAAAATTGAAATTGTGGAAAAACTAATTTTTAAAAAAAAAATTTGTCCAGGAAAAACAAGTTCAACTATCTTTGATAAAGCTTATTTTATTGTAAAAGAAGGAAGAGAAAATTATTATATTCCAAAGGGCGTTTAAATTCACTTCGAAACTGCATGAGTTCATGCTTACCCTCGTTAAGTATTCGCTGACCTATATTCCCATGTGTAGGTCACTTGCCAGCACATATGGTCACATATGGTCTGTTCGCATAAGGTCTGCTCGCTCGCTAGTTCGCTCGATGTATTTAGGCTGGGGCGTATGCGCACCGCTTCGCTTCGGCGGTCGATGTTTTTGGGACGGCGCGCATATATGCTCGCCTCGTGGTCGGCGCGGACACGCGGTTGAGCGGTGGGGATATGGTTACAGATATATATGTATATGTGTATATATGTATCTCGCTCGCTGTTAATATTCGGATATTACTCGGCGCTATGATTATTCATTGTCGCCTCTTCCTGTCAGAGGTTATTCCGCTTCGACGATTCTCCAGCGAATTTCTCGCTCGTATCCTCTCGCGGTAAATTGCCTCAGCGCCATGCGCTGCCGTTGCTACGCTGGGCGCTGTCGGTTAGCACGAGGCGTGGAATAAAAGATGGCCGCCGAATTTTGGGGGGCGAATTCACCTGTTGCGCTTCTCGCTTGGGAATTTTACCAATTACTTTGCCACACTATTCCAGCACCACGATTGCTGGGCGCCAGTTATCACCGCCGTATTTATTATTAATAATTAATACTGTAAAGGCCTTAGGGCCTGGAGCATGATAACAAATGCGCACACGAGGTGGTGAAACTCGTGTGCGCGGGAGTAGGATCTTGAGCGGGAACAGTGTGGCAAATAAAGAGTCAAACGGTTCTGACGAACACAATGTTTATTTAACTCTAGGGGGGAAGTTACACAGAAGGGCAGCGAGCCCTGGGTCGCGTCTCGCGGGCCGGAGCGAGAGAGAGCGTGAACGCGTGTTGGCCGGGAGAGAGAGAGATGGCGATCGGACGGCACTTACTCGGCGATGTGCTCCGGCGCTAGGCGATGCTCGTCCTCGGCTCGGTCTCGGCGTGCGGTAGCGAAGGGGATGACGTGGGAAATCGGTCCGCTAGTGTCCTCGTGGTCGCGATAGCCCGGGCGGTCTCGTGGTTTCGAGGGCTCGTGGTATCGCGCGCGAGGGCCGGCAATAAACTAAATACTTCCGCCGCGCGCTCGGCCGGCCGAGCTCGCTTCGGCCGTCTTCGGCTGACCTCACGCGGGATTGAATCTCGTTCGCGACGCGGTCTCTCTCTCTCTTACGTTGTCGACAGCGCTGGCTCTCTCGCTGGACGCTGAAACATAACTTAATATTCACAAACAGTACTATATTATAGAGAGAGCTATCACAGGGCCTGGCAATGTAATTGTCCGCCCGTGACAGTACAAAGTTTTTTTCATCATGAACTGTGCGTGCACAATGTTTTAGTGTACAATCAATTATGATATATTCATGTGCACAATAAAAACGTGTACGATATTTTTGTGAACGATCAACCTGAAATATTTTTATTTTGTGCACGATGAAATTCATATCGTGTACAAAGTTTTTCGCAACAGTATGTGCACGATGATAATGTGTACGATACTATCGGAAGATTAAAATATTATTAAAATGCTGTGCACGAAAAAATATATTATACTTTGTGTATGAAAAATTCGTGTACAATCTTTTATGAAAAATTGTAGCAGTATCTTTTTTAAATATCAACGATATTTAAATATCATCTCATTCATTGCACGTGCATAATAAATCGTGCACAGATATGATAATAGTTTATTTTGATATCAGTGTGCACAAATTATCGTGCATAGTTTTCGGTGCACAATAAAAATGTGCATGATTCGCGTGTGCACAGGGCGCGCCCTGCCTTTTGTTGGAATAATCTTTTCTATTGTGTGAATGCAAGTCGAGACACACATAATTTGTTCATAGTACATTATAAATTTCACAAAAGTAGGAACAATATATTTACCATTAATGTATATATCAAGTGAAAGTTAGGTACAGACTTATCCCAGACTGGAGAAATTCTTTGATTGACCATGGTACTATGGACTTTTTTCCCAATTTTGGGAGACCAGAAAATCTTGTTATATTGAAAATAAAAAAGATGATGAGAACAAACGATATGCTGAATATTACAAAGATAACGAGAAAAAATTGTTTGAAGCCAAAATCACTCATCCTGATTGGCTACTGTATCGATAAAACATGTTCCATCTACTTACCCTGTTGAAAAAAATCGACTGGATTTCCAGCTGGATTTGCACTGGATTCCAGCTGGATTTACGCTAGATTCTAGCTGGATTTTGACTGGATTCCAGCTGGATTCCAGCTGGATTTGGGCTGGATTCCAGCTGGAAACGAAAAATCCAGGTGAAGTGATGCAGAGAAAATCCAGTGAGTTTCCCGAATAATCAATTTATAAATAAATTTTCAATCAAATGAATTTTTTCGGTTTGAGAGCACAGAGCTACGGCGTCGAATCCAGCTGGATTATGAACGAATCCATCTGGATTGTTAAAAAGTCCAGCTGGATTAGTTCATAATCCAGCTGGATTCGCCGCCGTAGCCCGCTGTTCTAGAACCGAAAAAATCCAGCTGGATTATCCGGAAAATCTGCTGGATCTGTAATAACGATATAGCCCTAATTCTAGTAAAATCCAGCTGGATTATCTCAGGATCCAGCTGGATTATTCGGGAAACTCACTGGATTTTCCCTGCATCACTTCACCTGGATTTTTCGTTTCCAGCTGGAATCCAGCCCAAATCCAGTCAAAATCCAGCTAGAATCCAGCGTAAATCCAGCTGGAATCCAGTGCAAATCCAGCTGGAAATCCAGTCGATTTTTTTCAACAGGGTATTTTTGACTTATCAAGGTGTACGTACACACCCCATTCCAATTAATTTTTTCAGTCTGCAATATCACAATTCACTCCCCTTGTTAGTTCCAACATGTGAGGTTCATTTTGAAAACAGTGAGGATATGAGGCTTTCGAGTCATCAATTTTAGCCAAACTACAGATATGTTTTCTGACACCAGAGGAAGCTACCGGTAAAGTTTGGAGTTCCAGCGCTGCCCTAGTCTACAGTTTTATATGACTTTAGACTAAGGCAGCTACATACAGATTTACATAGCTGCCTTGATTTGCCTGAATTTTCCATAATTGTTCTAATATCATCAAGTAAATGTTATAGTTCACTTTCTTAGGCACTATTTATGAATATTAACTCATGAAATTCACTTATATCTCACAAAAGCTTGATATCCTCACTGTAAGTTTGAACATGAACCTTGCATGGAACTAACAAGGAGTGAGTTGTGATATTGCAGATTATAACAATTAATTGGAATAGATATTGGAATAGCTCCAAAATATGTATGTGACCATTTTCAAGCTATCGAACAGGGGTATGTACGTACATCTTGATAAGTCAAAAATAAGTGGGTGGACAGAGTCAAACTGGCTCAAACAAGTTTGATCAATAGAGTAGCCAATCAGGATGAAGTATTTTGGTGTTGTTATAGCCCAGCATTGCTCCGCCCATTTTTGAAATTTTAGATTGACACGAGTCGCATCGCACATTCGCGATGCGCATTTTCCCACATGCTATCCGAGTTGCGCCGAGAAGCGACATTAGGATTAAGCATACATGTGTAAGTGTAAGAATGCGCTGATTGAGACGCATCCATGCGACGGATGGTGAGTTGCACGTAGTGCATGGGAATCATGAGGACAGCTTGCATTTTTGTGCGGCTGCCCAACATTGAAACGGATGGATGTCGGCTATAAGATATTCTCTTATCAGCCTGTGCGAAGCCACAAGCAGCCAGTGCAGCGGGCGCTCGTGCGGGAATGTTATTTTGTAAGTGCGAGTTGCACACGGCAACTGCGCAGCTTCGAATTAGTTAGAAACGGCCATAGGAGATCTTCTTATCGGCACGTATAAGTTGACCAGTAGCCAGCGGGCACTCGAGCGAGAACGACGAATGAACGTATAGACGAATGTATGAACCCTGCATGTAATGCAACTAGAATTGTTCGCTATAGGAAATAAGCAATTGATCTGGCCAGATCAGAATTTATCTATGTTTATATATTTTTATCGGAGACAGGCCAATGTGCCATGAGTAAATGGAATCTCTTATCAATAGCGTTTTGCCAGGATTAATAAGTGCTATGTAAAATAGTTGAATGACATGTATAAGTAAACCGATGCGCCTTGCAGCGCATACATAGATTTGTAACGAAGCGAGCGCGCTTCGTAGTCATAAGTATTCGCGCGTGCGAACGGAGGAAAGACGCTGAGCCACGCGCGCTTGTTATCACTCCATGAGGGAGAGGTAATTCTCGCGAAGTGCAACTGCGCTTCCCAACCGTTTCGCGCCCTGCGAGCTCATCTTGACGTGACGTCACAACGCTTATAAAGGAAGCGGCCGCGGCGGACACGACGGAGTTGATCTGTGCTAATCACGGATGCCACACGGGTGGCCGTACATGGAGCACGCGAGCGGCGCAGCTCCCCCGCGAACGCGTAGCATACTTACATCTATTTCGGAAGAACAGAATTATATAAAACGATCCAACCACGCGGGATCGAGTGTTAAATATAGGATTTAGGCAACATAATAAAGTTTAGTGCTAGTGCACTTGCAGTGTGTTTACTAACAACACCCCCCCCCCCACACTACACATGCATCCGGAACCAACACGAGTATACGGCCCAGCGCGCCACGGACTACTCGGCTGCCACGCTGCCAAGCTCCAGCCAAGGACAACCAGGCGCCGGACGGATTAGGAATATGTAAGTGACCGAGAGGTTTCACACACGGATAACGGATCGCGACACCTTCCAATAACAAACAGTCCAACCAATATAGGGGTATTTCGCCCAACCGCCTCTCTAAATAACGGTCGGGCCATTACAGTGTCAAACAATTTTTTCTCATAATCTTTGTAATATTCAGCATATCTTTTGTTCTCATCTTTCTTTTCATTTTTAGGTATATAACAAGATTTTCCGGGCTCCCAAAATTGGGAAGAAAGTCAAATTTTGGAAAATTTTGATATTGGTGCATGCAATGAATAACTTTCTCATTCATGCATATAAAAGTCTGAAAAAAACTGTGAGTGTTCTGGTGATGGATGTCAATGAATTTGTCCAAACAGAATCACAAACAAAATTGTGACTGGGCCCACTTGACGTGGAACGTCCCATATATGGGTCATTCTCATGAAAACGGTATTTTCCATGTCCTCGACATTTTAAACATGAAAAAGAAATGTTTTCCATGCCAAGCGGCTACAGGTAGTTCAAATTAGCTACGGCCTTGAAGGATAAACAGTAAAAAGTTACAAAAGTTGTAGATGATCAAAACAGGCAAAATTCGTCATGAGCAAACCCGTCCTAAACCCATATGATTAAAAACATATGCCGGTATAGGGCAAACGCTACTGTATCATCAGATAGATTTATTCACAAGTGAAGTTGAGTAATTCTACTGTGTACATATGTTAGTACTAGTAGAATCTATAGTACATACACGCGGACACCTTCCAGATTTGCCTACAATTAATGATTTTGTTTGAACCGTCATAGGGCAAACACTATTTTGTAATATACATGTATAAACTGGTCGACGCTAATATTTCGTAATAGTCGAAAGCTTCTCTTGGTAAATCTGATGGAATCATTAGAAAGAATGAACAAAAATACACAAGTTTCGTCTAGTCATTTGAAGTTTATGAATTCAACATTTCCATTTTTGCCATCAAAAAATACTGTTTTCATGAGAATGACCCATAGAGACATGTTGAAGGGGTTATTTTCCGTATTTTAAATATATACCGCCGAATTTTATGAATTTTATGAATTTATAATTGGCCACATACGGTCAATCATAAAATGCATGCGTACGTTTATCATTATGATAGTCAGAAACTCAGAAAAAATTTTAGCCTAAAAGACCGAAAATTATTTACAAACAAGCATTTTTTACTGTAAAAAGATTTCACCTGATTTGAGCATGTATACGAATGAAATCAATATTATTGATATGATCTTTGAAGACTAATTGCTTTGGAAGGTATTTATTCGAGAAAAATAACTGTCATCTATGTTTGATGCATTGGGCACATGATTTCCGTGCTACTTTAGTATATTCTTGAGTATGCATTTTGAACATTTGAGATGTATCAGGTGGAAACTTTGGATGCAAAGGTGCACCTTTGTAACTTATTTTTGGTGTTAGTCTGAAATTTTTTCTGGAAGTTTCCAAGTACTAAATGAGTAAACGTACGCATGGCTTTTATGATTCGCCCTAAGAAGTTAATAAAAAAATTCCTATAATTTTTTTCATTTCAATGGTTGATACGTCACTGAATTCAAAGGAAACAAATTAGTTGAGACAAGGTTTCAGTTCTATACAAATTTTTTTCGAACATGTTTGAAATAAGAAAAACCTTAACTAAGTATATTTCTGTGTCAAGAACTTCTGAGTATCGTGCTAGAAGCATATTAAAACCATGGAAAGCAATGATCACGGTGAAAAGCATGAACGTGAATGAGCTTCATGAGTTCATTTTTCTACTTTAACGTAGTGTTAGGTCTCAAAACTCTACCGGTAACTGAAAAGCCAGAGAACGACGTGTAGAGTTTGGTTGAAATTGGCTACCCTAGAATTTGATACTCTCCTTGTCAGTAATTTTTCATTACGGTCTTATTCTATAAGATAATGACTCATGTGACTTCTCATATGATTTCTCATGTGATTTCTCATGTGATTTCTTATGTGATTTATCGTGTTAGTTTGGACGCCCACTGAATATCTATACGTATGACATATTACATACATTTTACAAGCATGAAATCAGTAATCATCAGATAGGACGTAGGACTAGTTCGGTGTGTATGTCTTCCATGTACTATAATTACATTGAGAGCATATGCATCGGACATATAGGGACACCAAAACACTTATAATTTCAGATTTATAATTTTACTTGAAACATGGAACATTTTAGGTCAAGAAAAACCTGGCTAAGAAAGTAAAGAAAGACAATTCAAATGAAATTTGGAAGGAACACCTGAACAATAACACTAAGAAAAATTTCATGGATAGTAGGCATAGTCTATTAACAGAAATAGATAGATAAATCCCACTAGATACGGATGAAGATGGAGAAAGACGTGAAATAGGAAGAATGTTGTTGACTATTGGTAAATTTCTTTGCTCTATATTAAGGATGTTCTGGCTACAAAATCATTTCCAAAAATTCGGTGAATCAGTAAAACGTATTTAGAGAGTTGAGCTACAAAAAATGTTTTTGTATTGTGGGGTACCACGCTGAACTATTACTAGAAAGTACTAGAAGATATATTTGTATAAGTTGAGTGGATGTAGTGAAGCCACGCGTCCCAAATCGATGAGTCAGCTTTTCGTCACCTTGACGGTGTCGATGTTTGGAATGTGCAGACGGTTGTCCTCGCGGTCACCACCTTGACGTCAAACGATTCGACACCTTCAACGATTGGTCAGGCCGATCGGGCGACTTCCTCCCCCGGATGGAAGCCGAGCCATTAAATACAGGCCCCAAGCAGGCCTCGTGGCACTAACTCTCTGTACGGCCGTCTCCTATCCGGGGGAAGCAGAAGCTCTGGTTGCCCGCTGTTGGAACCGGCGTCAAGTGGATGACCACAGAACCCTCCGTCTTAGCATCATAAGTGACTTTAAGTGTAGAGATTGTTAAGTGTAAATTAAGTGTTATAGTGCGAACAAACGCAGTGGCAGTGTGTGCCTATAAGTAAGACGACAAAACAAAATCAACAAGCTCCTACTGTAAGTTGCGTATAACTATAAGCAGGATAGGCTATAACGTTACTCGTAGTTCGATATAAATTATATTATCCGGACCGCCTGATAAAATAGCGTTCGCCGCAGGATAGTATATATAAATTTATATATTGTATTTTATATTATACGGTGTTGGAAAGTTAATAAATTCAATAATTATTTAATCAAATCTTGTCAATCGCACCCAGGAATAAATAAGAATCATAATCATTTTATCCCAATCCAACCTACACGTATTACAAGTTCTTTCATTCAGTAAAGTCTAAATTCTCTATTCTGTTTTCTAATATTTATTCCAACTGTAATTACTCGTGTGTCAAACATTCGCGCATAACAGCGCCCAACAGCGTGCTCGGGCACAACAGCGCCCAACAGCGTGCTCGCGCACAACAGCGCCCAACCGCGCGCTCATGCATAACAGCGCCCAACAGTAATATCTAGATCCCAGGTAAGCAAATACGAAATAGGCCAGGGCCGAGAACGTCACCTCTTTTCTCTAACTTCAAGATAATCCGTCCTCTTCAAGGCCGGACACGACAAATTGGCATCCCTGGTGGGGAGCGTTCGATTCGTATTTGCTTGTCCCTCACCTTATATTATTAAGATAAGATAAGATGGCTCAAAATCGAACTCTCGCCGAAATAGAGTTAATCGCGGATGAAAAACAACGCGCAGCGGCATTATCAGTATATTACAGAGAACGCGAGTTACAACATCGTGAAGATATATCTAATTTAAACCGATCTGTACTACCTTTTCTGCAATCGAATGCTATTCAAAATGCGTTACTCAACATCCCCCTTTACAATGGTTCTACTCCTCTTGAGGATTTCGTCCAAGATATAGAGAATTATCGCGGAACCATAGCCGCCGCCGATGAAAATCAATTCCTTCGCGGAATCCTGACTAAACTACGAGGTAAAGCTCGCGAAAGAATTAAAGGCAAGGATTTTCCTTCTCTAAACGACTTGATAACTCATTTACAAGCACATTTTGCCCCCTCCAAATCATGCCACTTTTATGTGAAGGAACTCACTAGCAATTGCATGTTGAAGAATGAGAACGTGAGGGATTTTCACAATCGTTTGAGTATGCTCATTAGAGGTGCTATAGCGGCCTCGAACGACTCCGAGCACGAAGAAGCCTTGCGAACCTTCCTTGAACAGCTCGGTAAAGAAGTCTTCATATCAGGACTTCCCCGAAGCTGGAGGTCTCAACTGGCCTCATGCATTACTTTTGACGGGTCCTTAACAAAAGCGATAGAGCTTGAGAAGTTAGATCATCTTCCAACTACGAATCAAGCAGACGTGCTATTTATGCTCGCCCAATATAAATCGGAACAAGCCCAGCAAGGCAACAAAGGGGCTTCCTTGAGGCCTGGCACGCCAGTGACCATTAATTCGATAGACGATTTACCGTACGATGAATATGGACGGCCTGCAGTAACCATTGACATTAACGACCCTAATATGTTCAATCGAAATAATTTCCAATACATTTACAACGACAGAGATACCAAAATGAAAAAGGCTGTCACTATATCACCAGAAGGAAAAATATTGGCACATCCATCTTTGAGTTACAACCAGCAAGCTCAACCTCCCTCGTCTATCTTGAGGCGTCCCAACAGTCCTCATGCGAATCAATCGCGCCCAACCTCCCCTGGGGTGGGACCTAGGACACAACAAGCACAACTGGCACAACAAGCCCAACCGCCTCAACAAGTCTTCTTTCAACAACCTGCTTTCCAATACCCTCATCCAGTGCCCCAACAATTCGCGCCTCAATATGTACAACAGTTCGTGCCACAACAAGTCGCACAACAACTACCCCAACAATTTGTCACTATGACAGTACCACAACAGACTCAACAGACAGCTTATGCCTATGTAGCCCCAGCAGCAACCCAAATCAACCAGCCACCGCCGACATACGTACCTACTTCCCAGGGTCCCAGCTCCAACAAAGGGAATTTAAACTTCCCAGGAGCTCGCAGCCCGAGCGCGAGCGCGAGCAACCCCAACGAAAATCGCGCTCAGATACGCTACCTAAATGCGTCCGAATTAGATACGCCAGCGGAACAGGTCGAGGCCCCCGAATCGAGTTAAATAATAATAAACTTAAAGGCGGGAAAGGAATCTTTTTTCTTGACTCTGGTTCAGACATAAACGGAATCAAACAAAGCGCATTGAGACCGGACATAAAAGTTAATATTACCAAAAAACTCAGAATTACAGGGATATCACCCGAGCCCGTTTATAGTCTAGGTTACGTGTATTTAAGCCTATTTGGGCGCCGACACAAGTTTCATGTTTTACCGTCAATCTGTATGATCAAGGAAGAAGCGATCTTAGGGTCGAAATACTTCAAGAAAGAGAAAGCGCGCCTATTGTTCGACCATAATGTCATGCGATTGAACAAAACCCCAAAAACTTCTATCCCCTTTTTGGAGTTCCAAAGTACCAGCTCAGATACCGAGACGTCTGTCGACTCCGATTATGACTCCGGATGCCCTGATTCCGAACTCTCTGGCGAAGAATCCCCGTTCGAAGACATAATACCTTTTTCCAACGTACGGAATATCAATAATGAATTAGGCCGCGATCCCAAAAAGTCCCCATAATCTACCCTCCCCTAAGAAGGTTAAAAATCGCGACCTTGTGCGATATCGGTTACATCCCCGAACCAAATACGCCAGTGGCTATTCCTGCTTTGTCAAATCTGTCCGATGGAGAATTTTATTTGCCTCGAGTTGAAACAATCCCAGGGGTTTATTTAGGAGAAGCCGCAGTGACCGTGAAAGATAGAACTTGTTACGCGTTAGCCATTAATACCAACGAGGAATACGTAGACATCGAGATCCCAGCACAAAACTTGGAACCTTTTGACTTAGATGACGGATCAGATTCTTTTCTGGAATCGGAGCCAGAATTAGATCCCAACCACCCATGAATTTGAAACAACGAATCAAGATCATAAGACGCAAACTGCGGAGAGACTATCATTCCAAGTTAGACTCGCAACTAATAAAGGAAATGGCTACTAGGTTCCCTCATCTCTTTATGCTCCCGGGAGACGCTCCTCCTCGAACGGAAAGCGTTTCTCACCGAATTCCCACCGTCGATGATTCTCCAGAATTCACTCGACAGTACCGAATATCACCGGGACTGCACTCGGAAGTGCGAGCCCAAATCAAAAAACTAATAGATGATAACAGAATTCGGCCTTCCAAAAGCCCTTGGAATAGTAGCCTGTGTATAGTACCGAAGAAAAGCCAGGATGGCACTCTGAAACATCGTCTAGTAATCGACTATCGGAAATTGAATGATAAAACAGTAAAAGACCGATATCCACTACCTAATATTCATGAGATATTAGAAACTATGGGAAAAGCTAAGTTTTTCTCAGTTTGCGATCTGGTGAGTGGATTTCACCAACTACCGGTCGACGAGAAGGACAGATACAAAACGGCGTTCACTACCCCATATGGCCATTACGAGTGGATATCAATGCCCTTCGGTCTATGTGGAGCTCCTCCAATATTCCAACGTCTCATGGATACTGTTCTTTTCGGCCTACAGGGCATCGAGGTTTTCGCATACCTAGATGACATTATTATTTTTGCCAATACCAGAGAAGAACACCACCGGAAAATGACAGAAGTTTTCTCTCGCTTAGAAAAAGCCGGTTTAAAGCTACAAATCAACAAATGCAATATTTTGACCCCGGAAGTGATTTTTCTAGGATTCAAAATAGACCAAGACGGGATCAAACCCAATCCTGAATTGGTAAGAGCAGTGGAAGAATTCCCAGTACCTGAAAATCTGACTGATGTGAGATCGTTTCTGGGACTGGCGTCATTTTATAGAAAATTTATAACGCAATTTTCCGAAAAAGCCAAACCCATGAACGACTTACTAGGTAAAGGGAGAGAATTTTCTTGGGGACCGGATCAACAGGCTAGCCTCGAGTGCCTAAAATTGCCCTAAGCACCGCTCCAGTACTAGCTCCTGCAGATATGACCCGACCATTTATACTAACGACCGATGCATCAAACTATGCTATAGGGGCTGTATTGAGCCAAATCAACGATGAAAACGAAGAACATCCGATCGCATACATGTCCCGTACGCTTAACAAAGCTGAAAAGAATTACTCCACTACCGAAAAGGAATGTCTAGCAGTAGTTTACTCAGTGCAATACTTCCGACATTACCTGTACGCCCAACACTTTACTATAATAGGAGATCACGAACCACTGACTTATATTGAGTCTATAAAAGATCCAATGAGTCGCTTGAATAGATGGAGAGTAAAGTTGCGCGGTTATAACTATACATTTAAATATAAGCCTGGTCGCCTCAACTCCAACGCAGATGCTCTATCCAGACACCCAGCTGATAATTCTAAAACAACTCAACCTAAGGGATCTGAACCAACCATTTTACCTTCAGCAAGGATGTTACCATTGATACCGAAGCCTACTAAAACTTCTCTCGCCCGAGCCAAAAAGGCTAGAAGTTTGAGTGAAGCCAGTGGGTCCGAATCTATTTCGGCCATAGCCGAGGCTAAAAAGAAATCAGGTCGACCTATTGGATCCAAAAACCGACCCCAAACCCCTCCTATACCCGGTGGACAGGTGGATTTAAACGCAAGTACCATTGCGAAAAGACTAGCCTTAAGGAGAAAACTCCCAATTAAAATTGTAACTCTCGGACCAGTTTCTCACAAAAACATCAACTCCGGTGAATCTTCAGACACCACCGATTTATATACCGGATGTGACTCCGAAAACGAGTCGACCGAAACTGAAACCATTCCAGTCGCCCTGAAGGATCGAACTCTCTTACCCGAGCTGATAGACCAATCAGCTCAGGACGAAAGCGACACCTTTCACAGCGAGACCGAACCTATATCAAAATACACGGGAGAAAGCGAGTTCGACGATCCATTCGCCGAAACCAACAAAACATCCACCCTATCTCCTAAGCCTTCTCGCAATATCATCCCTGAGGTCAACAGGATTCTTCTTCATCCTCTTCCGAAATCGAACAAGGAAGACCAATGTTTCAATCTACTATGAGACGATCAAAGGTGCCAGATGAAGACGCAGAACATTCCGAGACAATGGCTCCTTCTTCGCTTACTGCTGAGAAACTACAAAGTATCAAAACCAGCTTACTAGAAGGCACGTATTGGTGGGATTCCCACTCGGAAAATGCCGCCAGTGACCCGGAGGAATGCAAAAATCAAGAGACAGCGCCGTAAATAAGCTCTGCCCCAGTATCTCCTGCGAAAACCTCCGTGTCCGAGGAAACAGTAGCTCAGTGGAAAACAGAGAGAAAGCAACTTCCACGGGCCAAGTCCCCAATGAAGAAAAACCGTGCTCGCTCCTCACTCATTCCTACCATCGACCCTAATGACTCTTCCCCCTTGGGAACCCCCAGACTGGCAGAACCTCTCTACCATACACCAAGAGGACAGCGAGGAAGAATCGGATAGTGAAACAGAAGAACCACAGGAACCACATAAGCCAGTACATCGCGGTAAAACCAGGCGGGTGACGTTCAACAATACCCCCTCAGTCATTGGAGCAGAGATTTGCAACCCACCCACCGAGGAAAGACGCTGCGTTAACGCGAACCCTGATCTCTCGTCCGGAAGCTATGAGACTTCGGTGAGCCCAACAGCCGCACAACCTCTTACCTCCGACCCTGAAAAGTTCGAAAACGCAAATCCGTATACCCCTCGAATCCAACCTAGCGCAGGTATTTCCCGCGAAATCAACTCGCTAAAAATTTCAACTACCAGGGAATCCTTGACATACCTCAAGGATAACCTAGTCCATTTCATCACGCAAGACCTCAATATGAACTCCATCAACAATAAACTATTGCTCGACCTTAATGCCATATCCGTTGAAAACTTGCAAAATCAAAGGCCACGGCTCGGCGAGGCGATAATTACCAAGAATAGAAATAGGTTTATTATTAGTCTCGTGGTGGCCGAAACTCCCGATCACGCCATTACCCCTTCCAACTTATCGAGATGTTTCCAAGAGTTAACTTCCAAATTACATGAATATAAAATTCAATCCTTTAGACTCGCGAGGCGCGGTGAAATTACTGATTCTCTGCCTAGAGGAACTTTTCCCAAGATCCTCGCCGAAGAACTGGGAGATTTACCTTTAAACATTACGGTATGCTTCGGTTCATGTACCATGCCTCCATTGCATGCTAGACCCGTTATTATTCAAGATTTACACAACAGTTTGTTCGGCGGGACACAGAGGCATACATAAAACGTACCGCAGAATTAGGGAAAAATATTACTGGGAAAATATGAGAGACGACGTAGAGAAGTTCATTCGTCATTGTAAGATTTGCCAAGAATCAAAATTCGTTAACTTACGAACTAAGGAACCAATGGTGATCACCGACACTCCACATGAGGTTTTTGCCAAGATAGCGGTAGACACAGTCGGCCCCTTTCAGACAACGACTTCCGGGAATAAGCATGTTCTCACCATGCAATGTTTATTGTCAAAATTTTGCCTAGCCGTACCTGTCCCCAACATAACCGCGGTGACCATCGCTGATGCAATAGCTCGACATCTAATATCGTTATTCGGAGTACCCAAGATAATCTTGAGCGATCGCGGGACCAGCTTTAAGAATAAACTATTGACGGAATTCGCTAATATTTTTGGATTCAAACTAGCCACTACTACCGCATACCATCCTCAAGCCAATGGATCTCTCGAGAGAAGTCATTCCTTGCTCAATAGTTTCCTACGAACGAGAGCAGGGAATCAACTGGATTGGGACAAACTCGTACCATTCGCCATCCACGAATACAATACCTCAGTGCATAGCTCTACTAACTTCACACCTTTTGAAATCGTATTCGGGAGAATCTGCAGAACTCCCGATCGATTACCCAACGAATATGAATTAGAAACTTACCACTCGTATCTTCGCAGTTTAATAGGAAGATTGAACGAAATAAAAACTCTAGCCCGTAATAACCTTATGAAAGCGAAAACCAAGTATAAGGAACACTATGATAAAACCGCGCGCCCGCAAAACCTCCAAGTAGGTATGAAAGTATACGTGAAAAGAGAAGCTCGCAAAGGGAAATTAGATAAATTTTTCAATGGAACATTCGTCATTAGAGAAATACACAGTAACAACGACCTTCTAATCGAATCTACCAACGGAAAAAAACGCGCTAATACACATGGATCGAGTTAAGAGAGCATACGAATGACGTCCCTTACTATTTCAGGGAACCAACACCATTGCGCACCCGGCGTACCACACGGCTTCCCAACATGTCTATCGCAGCGTTACTCCCAAGCAATCTGCATACACTACGTGTAACAAGTATTCTCCTATGGATCTGCTGGACGCCTACAATACTCGCCACTGAAGCCAACGACGCCAGCCGATACAAGATTGTTCAATTTAAAAATAACCCCGGTATTTATTATGAATATCTAGAGGAAGCTCGGCTAATTCGATCGCAGTGGAGAGTGACTGTTAGCTTAGATCTGTCAAAGTTCAACGAACCCGCAGAATGGAGAATAGAACGTTTGCGTACCACGTATAAAAAATGCTTCGACATACTTCACTATAGTTGTGATACTCTCGTCCCTATGTCTAATCTGCTACACTCCATCAAGATTATACGACTATTACACAACGACCTAACTGACATCGTAAAGATCCCTCATGCCCCTACTCTCCCTAATACTCCAACGCATAGTTTAGTGAAAAGAAGTGCCCCTTTTGAATTCGTGGGCTGGGCGAACAAAAAACTGTTTGGCTTAATGGATGCCGACGATAGAGAACTTCTATCTAAACAACTAGCCCAATTATATGAACGTCAGACAAACATTACAGTACTCGAAAGCGAACAAACACACCTAATTAGATCTAACCTCGAACACTTATACGAAACTATAAGCAAAGATCGGGCCGACGTAAAGTTTCAATACGAGAATTTCCTAAACGCTAATGCCCACATTAGCAACGCCCTCAATTCTACTATATTCGCCTCCTCAATATCGAAATGGGTCATAGAATTCGAACAATCACTAAACTTTGCCATAGACACGTATAAAATTTGTATTCAGGCCGTCGAAAGTACGAGCAAAGGGCAACTACACCCCCTGATGTTTGATCACGACCAACTGAATAATATCCTACTATCATTAAATACTTATAAGAAGGGGCAAAAACTTCCTTGGGAAAGAAAAACTATTACCCACGAGTATCTCCTTGCTGTAGCCACTACTGACGTAATAACCGTTAACGGAAAAATTATCGTAACGATGAAAATCCCGTTAACTGATGAGAGAACTTTCATGCATTATTTCATGCATAGCTTGCCCATTCCCGCAGTGATCGCCGAAAACACTACGAAATTTACTCAAATTAAACCAGAGAAATCACACCTTTTCGTAAGCAAAGATTTAAAATATTATTTCCTAGCTGCGCATGATTACGTGTCAGAATGCAGAATCCATGACTATGTACTATTGTGTCAACCCTCAATTCCCATCGAAGACAGTTTCTCTAACTCCCATTGCGAATATGAATTGCTGGCACAGCCGTCATTATCTACCTTAAGTAAATGCAATCGAGAACTAACGAATCACAGAGACGTCCAATGGGAAAAACTAAAATCCACGGATGAATGGCTATTTTCAACTATACAGCCTCTGAAAACTCGGTTGTTTTGTGAAGACGAACCTTTACAAGAACTTCTCCTAAAGGGAGCAGGAATCTTAACTATACATGGAAAATGCTCGATTACTTACAAGGGAAAAACGCTATATGGAATTAATGACTTACGATTATCAAACACCTTCTATTATAAAACCGACGTAGAATTCAATGAAACATCCTTGGTCCCATTTACATTGAGCAAATCAAACTACGAACTGCACGCAGTGGCCGTCACGGAACTAAACAATTGGATTGAAAACCAAGACGTTGTTTCAATCAAAGCCTTAGAAAGCCAATTCGTCGAAATTTCTAAACAAAATAGAATCGTAGAATCCAACCAAATCATTTTGGAGATACGGAATCATCGTAAACATTATAACTATCGCCCTAATTTTGTTCTTGTGTTCATGTTTCTTGCCATCAAGAAGTTGCTGCAAGGCAATTATTCCTGAAATTGAAAGAAAACGTAAGACAGGCAAAGCCTCAAAGAACTACGAAAAACCAACCCCGTCACTAGCAACCTTGAATCATAAAGAAACTTCTAATATTCAACTAATGAGTCTTCGCGCAGGCATAAAAGAAACAGACAAGCAACCCAGATTAGCCCTCTCATATTTACCGATTCCCGACAATTCCTTCGAAATATACAATCAGCCTAGAAGTTATGAAGTAAGTTCTATGCCATCCCTACACCCCTTGCCTAAACAAAAGATAACTTTTGCTTGAATCTTCCCAAAACAACGTGTACCGACGAGTAAGACATCTACACGTCGCACATCTGTATACGCATGAATACGAATGTACACGTATATATGTACATTCGAATATGTGTACGCATGTATACATTTATATGCACATGTATGTATGTTTATATATGCGTGGAACATATGCCCTCATGGTACAGTGTGAAACTCTAAAATTCTAACTGATGATACACAACATTTCCCAACAACACAACATTTCACAACAATACAACCATTCCCAACAACACCATATCTCACGAATTTTTTTTACTATATGTATTTCTCTTCTCCACTAATACACACCCGACGTTTACGTAATATCGTAATACTAGAGAGCCCTAGGACGGCGCCTAACACAAACTGACATTATTTCCAGTAATAAAAAATTCCTGTAGAAATTCCTGTAGAAATTCCTATAGAAATTCCTGTAGATATTCCCGTAGAGATTCCTGTAGTAATTTCTGTAGAAATTCCTGTAGAGATTCCTGTAGAAATTCCTTTAGAAATTCCTGTAGAAATTCCTGTAGTTTTTGTAGGTTTTTTTTTTTGGTAAGCGTAATTATTAAATCCGTATTTTACGGCTATAAACAAAACAATTAACATCCATGGATAACGACGTTTATTAAACCCGTACGCTCAGTATACAATTTTAAATAATATATTCAATATCATTCAGTTCTCCCTTTATCATCCCCGATTGTACCGCCGTACTATGCAATTGTTCAAGTTTTGCCTCCGGTACTCTGTAAAATGGAGAGGAATTATAGTAAAAGGACCAATTGGTAACGATTGGAAAAATCAAGAAATACTAACCTAGTTATGAATGCTGCAAGAGTAACCGAAAATTCACGGCCCAAATCACAGGCCGCCTCCCACAACCGACCTGGAGCGACGAAGAAGGCAGGCCCCAAGGCCGCCTCTGCCGATTCCCCTCCAATAGCTATAGTAGAAAAATAGCAAAATTTAGCCGCCCCAAAAACCTTATTTTCATATCCTCGGTTTAAAATAACTTACCAAAAGTCACTGTAGTTGGAGGCATAAACAACTTGTCGGAATTAAAAGAAGATACCATGTCCTTCAATAAAATGAGGTAAACTTGTTTCTGCCGTACCTCCAACAACAACTCCTCCATTTTATCCTCTTTGAAATCTTCGAGCCTCAATTCTTTGAACCAAACCGAGATATTCACCAAATCGGCGTATAATTGAAGTACTACGGGAGACGCCATTTCATTAATTCCCCACTACTTTACGCTACGAACAGACCGTGCTACGACTTCAAGGTACTAATAACTACTGAACATAAAACCACATATTAACCCAGACAATCATCCCACGAACATT
>JAJGQD010000063.1:0-57829 GCA_020882685.1 Aphelinus atriplicis
TATAAATCTGCAAGCTCAGATTTCGAATAGATAACCCATTTATATTATTTTGTAACGCTATCCAGGAATCAAACGTCGAATAATCATTTTTGTGGCCTATACGCTCCCACAGTATCAATTTCTCCGATATAAAACCAGTTCAAATTGTAGCTCTGGACCTCCTCTTCCGACCCATTATACCGAATGTCCTTCGAATCATCATTTTCCAAGTTGTTCATTACTTCGACGCTGATTCATGTATGTTTAATGACCCACGAGGCACATCTTGCCAAAAGTAGGTTTTTTTCACACTTCACGCCCACGCACCGATTTCTCCGAAATTTGAACCATGAAACATTAGAGCCTTCCAAGGACCTATTGATCAGTCATACCCAAATTTTTATTGTACAATTATCCCATAGTTTACATTGGCTATCAAAAACCCAAGTTGCATTTTTCCATTTTTAACGCCCACGCATCGATCGTTTTAGAAATCTCAATACGGATCATCAAAGCCCAGGCAATTTTCTTTCGATCCGTCTTATTCGCGTTTATGCAAATCAACTACTCATGGAAATCTCCTTACATGGAAATTACCGGAGGATTAACTTATATTATAATGTAGATTTCGGAAGTTGGAATTTGGAAACTTGGAGATCTTAAAGGAAAAAGGAGGATTTCAAAAAGAGCGATATTATAGTAGGTAAAATATTGATAAGTAAGGGTGCAGGGTACGGACCACGCTGGGGAGCATACCGGGCGCACGCACGCCAAGGGTAAAAGGCGTTCAGGCGTGTGGAGCGAGTCATCGCTCTAGAAGGGACCGCGGACTGAGGAGCAGTACCGTGCTTGGTCGCGCGTGTGCAGCCTTGAGTTCGAATTTCGAGTCGTTGTTGTCTACACATCATTGTATTCCATCCATATCAACACATCATTGTATTTCATTGTATAATCGACTCGAGATGGCGTAGTGGAGGATTACGACAGACATAATCTAGAACACAAACAGATATACAAATTTGTTAGAACTCTATTCAATGCTACACAACTCACGGCTGAATGTGCCATTATAACACTAGGTTATCTGGAACGCCTACTTACGTATGCTGAAATAGACGTAACACCTGCAAATTGGAAAAGAATTGTTTTGGGAGCTATTCTCTTGGCTTCGAAAGTATGGGATGATCAAGCTGTGTGGAATGTTAATTACTGTCAGATCCTGAAAGACATCACAGTAAAAGATATGAATGAATTGGAGAGACAATTCTTGAAAATGTTATAATTTAAAAAATGATCTAAGTTAAACAACGTATGCATAGGGGGGTCCAGGCGTAGTATAGCTATCCTGTCTTAAGATGGAGAAACTGATCTACGATCAGAAGCAAACATGGCCTTTCAAAAATGATTTGTTACAATAGCAGATAATAGAAAGAACCATCATAAAAGATGATTCAGATAATAGTTGCAACTATGAAAGCAACATAATCAAATTTTTATAAGGTGTGAAAATTTTTTTTCTGGGATCTTGAACCTTGTAATCTATGTATCCAAAACCTCTGTTCTCTCTTTCTTAGGATCACGTTTACTTGGCACTTCAAAGCTATAAATTCTTAATATTGATTAGACATCTAACGCTGATACTTAAAAAATGTTATAACTTTGACCTTGCTTATATTCTGGAGTCAAGTTTTAATTTTTTTATGACAATATAATTATAAACAAGGCTGACTACCAAGTTTTGAATAAAGAGAGGAAAAAGTAGTACCGTTGTTGGTTTAAGTTAGACCCTTGCATAACTTGATCATGCGTGAACAGTTCGGCAACAAATAGTTTCGAGATGTCAACTGCTAATCAAATTTTTTTTTCTCCTCATTCTTACTTCAATGCAATTAATGACTGAAACAGGCTAAGTGTGATAGTGGCAGTTTATTAAATTCACAGTCTCTGAAATGATTTTACAGTTATACTTGCGATCTTGCTATGAAAAACCTTTTAAATCTTCCTTATTTATTTGATAAAATTGAATTATGCTGTATTACACTAAGTGGAAAAATTTCTAATAAACTTTAAATTTATTATTCAAAAGGATTTGGTTCTACCGGCTTGAGAGTGGGTTAAACGTTTTGTATGTTGCTGTGTGCTCCTTTTTTTACAATACTAGCTAACTTATAGGAATAATAAAAAGTTACAAAAGTGTTGTGTTGATGAGGTAGCGCTTTAGAAGCTGCAAAAGTGCCAATTTTTATCAAAAAATGGTGCTAAGAATGATGAATTTCTAGAAGGTTATCAGAGTAGTATGGACTTCGGGTTAGCATTCGTACTTGAACCAAGGCACAGAGGTCACAAAAGAATTGAAAGTTGGCAAACAGCCAACAGAATTATTATGATATTTCCATTGAAGCCGATTATTTTTGTAATCCAACCAGGTAGTGAGAAGTATTTTCCATGCTACATACATTGATATTGATTAAATTGGTTTAATTAGTGTACTTATCTGATGCCCTATCGTAAAATCAGCATCGATGAACTGAATGTATTCAATCAAAGTTAATTCTACTCATAAAATCTTGATGTTATTCGAGAATCTAACGAATCTTTCATCTTCAAATTCATGCATGACGAGTTTTCTGTCAAACATGCATTTATCATAGCATGAATATACATATATACACTTGGAAAAAGTTCATATAGTTATGGGAGCATGATTTCACGCTAACCAGTAATTTTTATTGTATTTATGAGAAGTTTGGGGCGCTTTGGAAGCTGTAGTAGCTCTAACTCAACAAAAATATCCCAATGTTCTCACGAAAAAGAACTTGAAAATTAAATCAAAATGCGAAATACTAGACAAAGAGTAGGTCAATGGAAGTATTAACATAGTAATTTTCGATTCGTTGAGAGATGCAACTTTTGAAGTGTTCTACAAACATTGTAGCGTATTTTCAGAAAAATATTCTACGTTTTAAAGGAAAATATAAGGTTAGGATAATACAGGAATGCCTTACCTGACGATGACGCCTGAACGGCCACCTGCACCGAGGCAATAAGCAAGGAGGAGCAGCAAACAACACTAAAAGTTATCATATCGTTCGATGTAGGAAAAACAATTACACAAAATAGAGAAAAAAACAGTAATAACAAAGCAATAGCACAAGAGTTCACCAGGGTTAGCAGTATACTACGATACCGACAAGCGTAAAAGTTCACCCGTAAGAGTTCACCCGCAGTTCACCCTAGACCAGCAGCATACTTACTACAATGCCGACAGGCGCAGGAGCTCACCGCAAAAGTTCACCCGTAAGAGTTCACCCGCAGTTCACCCTAGGCCAGCAGCATACTACAATGCCGACAGGCGCAGGAGTTCACCGCGAGAATTCACCCGCAAAGTTCACCCAAGAATTGCAACATACTGCGGTACCGACACTTAAATAATAAAACCCGATAATAAAATGGGTAATAATTCAAGTAGTAACACTAATAATTCAAGTAGTAACACTAATAATTCAAGTTTTTACTTTATTTACTCTATGGCATTTCTTGTTGCTCAATAGAGTCAAATTTGTATGAGATACAGCAAGAAGATGATATACTATAAATAATAAATGACATTCATTATGTATGGTATAAAAAAGCCGAACCGCAAATTATCTGATAAGTAGTACAGATAACAGGTACAAAAGGAGTTTCTAATCATTCAATAAAATATCAATCACAATATACCTAATTATTATTCGCAAACGCCAAATTCGTTCTTAACTCACACTTCCATTACTAATTCACAAATATAATCATTGCTGAACGATTGCGGCCCGACGTTGTATTCAGACATGGATTCGAAGTCGCGCAACAAGCCGGCACGCGCCGATTCAGTCGACTCGGCCTTTCCCATTGATCGTACTACAAATAATTTGCATTAACATCGAGATCTGTCAATCATATGCAATTCATGCCAGACAAAAGTCGGTACAAACAGAATAACATGCTTACAAAAAACTTAATGTGTATAATCCTAATACTAAACTTGGTATATGCGCATCTGGTTCAAAGAGTTCAGGTTTGAGTTGTTGATTATCCTCAAATTGACCAATTAAAATTCCGCACGACCATGTTGGACGTTTAAAAAAGTCATGATATGACCATATCTACGAGAATGTATTATGCCATTCCCAGTTAGTAAACAAATAAATATACTATTATTTGTCTCTATAACTGTTAGGAATCTCGAAATTGAGTTTTGCTACTATACCGCTCGAAACATGCCAATGTACTTGAAAAATCGTAAAATTATTAATACTAGGAATGATATACATAATTTCAAGTAATTACCGGCCGACCGATACCGATAAAAGCATTTGTCGTAAAATCAAATAAACTTGAACTTTTCAAGAATATATGCTTACATTCAAATTAAAATAAAAGCAACAATTGCAACTTGCAGGCATTGAAAGCTATTAACAGGAAAAGTAACTCCCAATAACAAAAAAATAGAAAAATCTAAACGCCATCTGCATTTCACGCAGAATGAAAACATTCTACTCTTAGCGATTTACAATCTTATAAACTAGACATTCTGATGCTCGCAACAGTAGTAAATCATCTAGGCGTGATGGTTAGTCTCTCCCTTCTTCAGCAAGATCAGTTGTAAGTTCATCATCGCCCAGAAATTGTTGGAACCAACCATAGACAATAAACGACATTCAGGACTGAAGTATGTTGCCAAACAGAAGGCAAGAATCCCCATTGGGATATATATATTGAACCCATCTGACACAATTTCTATAACATCCATGTGACCCACCACCTATAATCATGATAGTGATAAAAATAAAAATGGAAACCGCTATTTCAAATAAAGATGGATAAATACCTGGGTGTATTGAGTTTCCATCATTTGTGTCCTTATAATATGTGAATCCATGTGGAGGAGACTTAAACACAAGGGTGGAGTAGGTCGACATAGCATCATTCCACTAAATATCAAGCTATACTCATTTGTTGATGATGTGGAGCCAAACTTTGTATGATGAATTTGTATGATGTGTCGTACAGATAAACGGTACAAGAGGAGTTTTATCAGTTTATCCTCTCCTTCATATGTTCACATTTTTTTTCGAAGATTCTCATTCAAAAATTTCTTCAAAAATTGTTGGCGATTATTTTACACTTCTCATGCCGGTTCGAAAGGGCAAGGGTATGTCGGAAGTAAAATTATGTTCCAAAGACCATATAACGATGTAATTTTCAGACACTCCTGACAAAAAAGATTTTCAGACAAAAAAGGAGTTAAAAGATAAAAAGGGGTTGTACAGATTGTTCTATGGAAAAAATGATAAGCAACTTACCACAACGCCAGCTGGTCCTTGAAAGAAGGAGGCGACTAGGGATAGAATAACCTGGATGAAGGCGAACATAGCGAGATCGTTTGCAACGACGAGGCCGAGTGCAGGAAAGATACTGACGAACCCGGGAGATGAGTAGTAGAGCGCGAGTAAAAATGCACATGTTGCATTAATTACCATACGGAGCAGGTGACGAAGTCCGAAGACGAACGTCGCTAGAAGGATTAGTACAAAAGCTCAGGCAGAGACACGCCAAGGCTGCCGAGTCAGCGGCTACCCGAAACCAAGTTGCAGTAACCGGGAAGCACGAAGCGAGTTAGTCGCCAAGTTAAAAGGAAGATTGCGTATTCTACAATTAACGTAATAAGAACAGGGAACGGCAATAAAATGCTGTGGGAAATTTCTAATTTGGGAAACTCGGAGGATAACGCAACTTAGAGAAAATTGGTATTCGAACCCTAGAGTCCTCAAATTACTGGAAAATATAAATGACAGGAACATAAAGTAACAAGCACAAGGAAAATACAATAGTGGACGAACAATGGAGTATATATTGTGTCAAAACAGTACATAATTGGGATTAGGAAATGAAAATATCCGAAGTTCGCCCACGTAGAACGAACAGGTGGGGCCCTCCAGATCGGTGAGCGTCACGAGGACACCATTGATGGGCGCCTGAACGTCAAGTGGCGGAGTTTGGTAGAATTCCAGCCCGCACGAGGGGCAGACACCCCGGTCGACAGCCTCCCAGTCCTCGTCGTGGCAGGTCGGACAAACAGTCCAGCACACACCGCCCGGAAGGATGTCCGGAAAAGCGACAGGATCCGGACGAGGAAGCTCAGGCGGTGCGAACAAGCAGTCCAGGGCCAGGGAGTCCCAGTCGGACCAGGTCGACCGCCACGTGCACTGACGATCGGATCGACGACGACTCCATCCCGCGCACGTGCGTTCCGAGGCGCCATTCTGGAATAAAGGATAGATGAAAAATATAGTAATATGACATGGAAACTTGTTCGATGTAAGAGAAGGAGAGTATTGCAGGAATGTGATACTTACGAGCAAGTGTTCGCACCACAGCTGACAGCCATAGGAACCATGAGGCGAAAAATGGCGAATTTTCCTTGGATGGCGCACAAGTAACCGTTCGTACTAAAACATAAAGCACAATAAGATAATGTCAATGGACCAAAAGAAAAGAAGGGAGTGATACTCACATCAGCGACGCGCTCTCTCCAGAAATGATATATAGAACCATCAAGGGTGGTTCGCGGCGTCAGACCATATGAAAAAACTTGAACTACAGGACACTCCTAGACGTAGGATTAAATAAATTATAAAAGCAGCAAGAAAAAGGAAGTAAGAGAGGAGTTAGCAATATTGTTGCTAAGGCTCAATTGGGTTATTATAAATTTTTTTTTTTCGAAAAACGAACTGATCGGACTTACCTCGATAATCGTAGGGAGTGGAGACAGTTTCCTGAACAGGAAACGAAAGAAGGAGGCGAACAAACACACAAGGGAAAACATTTTTTTTTTTTGGGTATCAGAGGCGTCACGTCACGACGAAATCAGTTAGAGAACTGCGGGATCGAACACGCGATGAGCTGGGCGGCAACGCCAACTCGAAAATAACGTGGGGGGAGAACAAAAAACCCCTTACGCAGCGAAAAAGGGGCGCTACGAAGTATAGACCCAATAAATCGAAAGGGGACAAATTATCAAGTAAAGGAGGGAGATTACAGAAATAAATCGGAAAAGAGATGTTTGACGTAGAAATCGGGACAGAAAAACAACATCGTCTGAATAACATAATGCGATTCCCAACAGTAAACGTCCAAATACGGGCAATAGCAATAAACAAATCCATACCGATCAAGCACAGATACGACCGTCGGTAAGGTAGGAAATGAAATCGCGACAAATCTCTGACACGAACGTTTATCTTGTTGCAGGGTGTTGGGGGCGCAGTTAATAGAATCGGATGAAATCATTCAGCCTATACGTAATAATCCAGGATTACTCATAGAAAAAGCGGGAAATGTAACAACCAGTAGTACAACATGGAAGCTTATACAAAGGATAAACGTGAAAGATTTCTTTGAACAAGGGGATAAATTGGCAGCCTCATGGCATGGATTGAGCTACTTGTGTGAACACACAAACGAAATAAAGAAATGCGGTTACGAACAGGAACTGAAAGCAATCTTTAATCAAATAAGGACAGTAAACAAGGACGCAGATAGGGTAGTAGACATGATAAGGGGACATGAATCAGGAGAACCACAGAAACGACAAAAACGAGCATGGTTTTCAGTAGTAGGAAAAATCTCGAGATTTTTATTTGGAACTCTGGACGAGGAATCACAAAACGAACTTGAAGGACTAATAAAATTGGAAGCGAATGACACGAAAACACTATCAAAGCTTCTAGCTAATCAAACGGAATTGGTAGCCGAAAAATTCCAAAATTCGGAAGGAAAAATACGCGAACTTGAGGATATGATTTTGTATATGGAAAAAGGTCGGAGCAACATATTAGAAAGGGAAAGATTTACCACAGCCATGGAGCTATTGATGGAAAGCGCATTGCAGTATGAAATGGATATAGCAATATTTACGGACGCGATATTGTTTGCTACACAAGGAATGATACACCCAAGGTTTATTCCCCCAGAACAGATTAGGAAATCAGCGGAATTAATAGCAGAAACAGTGACGGAGGCCGTATACCCGTTGGACGAGACGGACGGTTCAATCACTGATCTGATTAAAGTATCGGACGTATCTATCTTGTTTAGTAATTCGGAATTAATATATCACGTGGAAATTCCCTTATTAGACTACGGCCATTATGACTTATACAAACCTACGTCAATACCAATAGAACAAAAGTCGGAAAACTCAACAGGAATTTTCGCCTATATATGGCCCGAAACACGTTATTTCGCTATGAGCAAAACCCGAAGCGCATATCTTCCCATTACGCAGGATAATATCAACAAGTGCAGGAAAATAAAGAAGAATTATATATGTAAGGAATTGGAACCACTCCGCAATATCGACGAATTCTCACCCTGCGAAGTGAGGTTAGCCGCGAATTGGGAGGTAATGAACCTAGCGACCTGCAAGATCAAACTTATGAAGATCAAGTCAACATACTGGACACGGGCGAACGACCAAAATACATGGATATTTTCAAACAGTAGAGAAGAAAAGATATTCCTTAATTGTAAACAATCAGGCGATAGTATCCTCAGGATTTTAGGAACAGGCATGCTACGGTTAGAACCAGGTTGCGTAGGCCGGACAAACTTAGTAAAACTGGTAGCTTCACGGAGCATAACTACCACGTCTTCGCTACATATAATCAACAGCACGATCCTTGATATAAACGCGATAGTAAATATAACGGGTCCAGGGGTGGCGGAATATATAAAAAAGATAATCGATACGACCGAAACCCTGCATGGAGTTAATGGTAATGGGAATACGCATACCCAAACGTTGAAAATGGGGAACGATTTTCACGAGATAATCGAAAAGGCACGAAGCTTGGGGGAGAGTAAGGCACTGTCGAATAGATTGGTATACCTACAAAATACGGTTGCGATATCGGGCAGCTCAATTATAATAATAGCAGTCGTTATGATCTGTATTTGGAAGATTCCAGTCGTTGGGGGGCCCCTTCAATTAATCGCTCAAAGACTGTCAACAGGAAAATCAAAGGGAAGCAAACAGACGCCACATGAGGACATCGAGATGCGGTGGGAGCGCGACCAAGAAAGGGTCACAGTGCAACCACAGCCACATTATACCAGAACGCTGAGACCAGCCGTTAGCCTATCAGACCTAACCGAGAATGTGGTCGCTCTACTACCAGGGAAGGGCCTGCGAGACAACCAATCATTCGAAGACCTTGAGCATCGATTCAATAAAGAGAAAAATTAAATAAACAGAAAAATGATTGTTGAGAATATATTTATTTATAACTTAGTATACTGAGAGAGCCACTTTAGGTTAGATTGATGTATCAGGGTATCATATACACAACCCATCATCACACTTACACACATACATGATTGCTACACAGACATGTAGCACAACAACTGTAAAAAAGGATAGGAGTATTTAACCTTTTTATCATTTAACCCTTTGTTGGGGTAAACAATCTCGCATACACATACTATTGATGTATCATATTGTAAGACAAACGTTCGTAATAATAAAATCAGACATTGACAGAACGATAATAACAACAAGGACAGCTATGATAAATAGACGGCGACCAAGAATATAATTAACGGCATTAGTAGTATAATACAGAATAAGGGATTATAGGGTATTAACGAAATTCAACGAACCACGGGAATTCGTTCAAGGGGCATCGGTAGAATTTCAAAGGATTAGAATCTTGGGAATTTTTTTTTTAACTTTTAGATGGATGATCCGTCGGGGACGACGGGATGGCGGCCCTAACGTGTCACGTGGCTAGCCCCGCGATTATTAGAATCGCATTGCGCGGGGCCACGCCACGAATATCGGAACGTTCTAGAAGGACGATGTCGAAATCGTGACGCACGGAGCGTAACTCGAGACGGCGGGAGGCGACTGACCGCCTCCCACCGAGCGCGCCACTAAGGGGTTGCGACGGCACCCCCACGAGGGATTAAATACGACCGCCTCAAGGCGCTCGGGGCAGTCGGACGGCAGAGACACGGTTAACCACACGAGTAACGCGGAGACGGTAGACAGTCCGACGCTCATATTGTATACTAGTATTTGGAATAATCACACGAGCTCTCTCAGTAAAGTGAATAGGGAATAAAGGCACATCTAATCCAATTCCTGAGTACTGAGTTATTGACAACCTGATTCGACACGTAACAGATCCTTACCGAGTAAAACGTCTACGGTCAATACCGTAGCCGAGATCTGAACCCAGCTAATTAAGGACCACGCCACGTAACAAATTATTCGTGCACGATGTTAGCGATGAATCGCAAATGTTGGAAAAAACTGATCGTGCTTTTGAAATTATTTTGCGCAAGTCTGTGGATTATCAAGTGAATGCTACTTCAGCTCCGTACGATTCCTCTATGAATCAGCTGATTGTCAAAGTCGATGCTATATCATCTAAAAATTCACAGTTTTCCTCTCATCATAAAAAGAATAGTAAATCTCCACAGTCAAAGAATTCCTCGAGTAAAAAAAAGATACCTAAAAAAGCGGGCTCTCCCGAAAAACTCTGTCGATATCATCGTCGTTATAAAAATAAAGCGACTAAGTGTGAACCTCCTTGTTCATGGATAGATGGGGATGAACCAAAAACGCCTAAGAAAAAGAATAAACCTAAAGTAAATACCAGTACTTCGGAGGATTCCTCTTTGGAAAACTAACTTCGCAAAGCATTTTAGAGACGAATGGCTTTGAAAATACGATACGTCTCCATGTTTTTGACAAAATTTCGAAATGCAATTTTTTAATTGACTCAGGCGCGGATATTTCTATTTTGCCGAAGCCTGTCAACTTTAATGGATCTTTGAATGTAAATTTGAGAACTTTGAATTCTACTATTCAAACTTATGGTTTTTTGGAAAAGCTAATTGATTTTGGTTTTAAAAATAAGCTCAAATGGAAGTTTTAGGTCGCTGATACTCCTTACGCTATTATTGGAGTAGATTTTCTCAGACATTTTTATTTAGTTCCGGATTTGACCCTTAGAACGTTGTCGAGCCTTAACACAAGTAAATTCGTGAAAGGATCTAAGTTATCAAGTTCAAATTTTGAGATTAACTTCATTCAACCGGACGCGAAAGTTGTCAAGCTTCTCAGTGAGTTTCAGGAAATTACAGATGAATTGTCAATAAAACCAATGAAAAACCCTGAGATCTTCCATCATATAAAACCACTGGTCCGCCAGTTTTTCAAAGATTCAGGTCACTCGCCCCTGCTAAACTTAAAGCGGCGAAGGCAGAATTCAAGAGGCTTTGCGAGTTGGGTATTTGTCAAGAATCTTTTAGTCCTTGGGCTACTCCTTTACATATGACCCCTAAAAAAGATGGTTCTTGGAGAATTTTTTGTGATTCCCGCGCGTTAAACGCTAAAATGGTTCCCGATAAATTCCCGGTACCTCGCGTAGAATATTTTACTAATTTTCTAAGCGGCAAAAAGTTTTCTGAGCTCTGGATTTATTTCAGGCATTTCATCGAATTCCGGTCGCTCCGGAGGATATACAAAAAACTGCCGTTACCACGCCCTTTGGTCTCTTTGAATATCTTTATATGACTTCCAGATTGAGCGGCGCTTCTCAGACTTCTCAACGATACTTGTTCAGGGCTCTTGGCGATTTAGATTCTGTCTTTGTCTACATTGACGATATTTTAGTCGCATCAACTTCCTATGGAGAACATTTGTCGCATTTGAAAATCGTTTTTGAGCGACTTCGTAAATTTCAACTTCGTTTGAACGTACGGAAATGCGTTTTTGCAAAATCTGAAATAACTTATTTGGGCTACAAGATCTTTGAACGAGGATACATGCCTACCGAGGAAAAGGTTGAGGCCATCAAATCCACTCAACTTCCTCAAACGATCGAACAATTGCGTAGATTTTTAGGTCTTATTAATCAATACCGTAAATTCATCCCACATGCTGCCGAGACGCAAAAACCATTAAATGCTCTTTTATCTGAACGGAAAAAAAGAGATAAGCGTTTGGTTCCGTGGAATGATGAGGCGGTGCTTGCTTTTAATAAGTGTAAACAGGATGTTATAAATGCCACGTATATGGCCTATCCTGAATTTGATGCCAAGCTGCGTCTCATCTCGGACGCTTCGGAAACCGCTATGGGAGCAGTTTTAGAGCAATTTACCCAAAAATTGGCGTCCTTTGGGTTTCTTTTCTAGAAAATTTTCCCCTGTTCAAACTAAGTATTCTGCATGTGACAGAGAGCTCCTCGCAATTTTCCAAGCAGTCAGATATTTTCCTCACTTATTAGATGCTCGCAAGTTTACTATCTATACAGATCATAAACCTTTACAATACGCAATGTTCCAAGACCCATTGAAAACCTCACCTCGACGTATAAATCACTTACAATATATTTCTCAATTTGACGCAACTATTTTGCACATTGCTGGTAAAGACAATATCGTAGCTGACACCTTGTCTCGATTAGATGATCTTTCTATTTCTGTTCATGCTTTGCACTCTGTTAATGAGAGCAATTAATGCGTATTTTGACCTTCGGTGAACAGCATGTTCCCTTTTACTGTAGCTCTTACGATGGAATGTTGAGACCTTATATACCCAAGTTCTTGCGAAAGCAAATTCTTGACATTTTTCATTCACCTGCGCACGCGAGTGCAAGGAGCACAGACAAAGCTTTACGTCGTTATTATGCCTGGCCTAATATTTCACGCGATGTGCAAATTTGGTATAAAAATTATATTAAATATCGACAATCTAAAGTTACTTTGAAAAATAGTTTTCTGCCTGCCAAGTTTGTTGCTCCAGATGGCAGATTTACTCATGTCCATATTGACGTTGTAGGTTCCTTTCCAGAGTCCGATGGAATGAAATATCTTTGTACTATTATCGACAGGTACACTCGTTGGCCGACCGCGATTCCAATTCCAATTCGCGATCATTCAGCAGAAACAATTGCAAATGCTTTTCTTCATAAATCGGTGGCCAATTTCGGAGTACCAAAAACGATAAGCACAGATCAGGGTCCAGAATTTGAATCCTCTCTTTTTCAAAGAATTGTTAAAATCATTGGGAATTTCTCGTGTTCGCACTACGCCTTATCATCCGTGTGCAAATGGTCTTGTGAAAGGATGCATCGGGATCTGAAGGCAGCTCTTCGCTGTCACACCAATGGCCCGGGCTGGACGCGCGCGTTACCAATTGTTTTATAGGACTTCGTACTCGTGTTCGACCTGATATTAACGCTAGCGTTGCCGAAATGGTGTATGGCACTACTCTCAGATTACCTAGACAATTCTGTCTAACGGTCGATGAGGAGCCTGATCCGCGAGTCTTCCTTAATGAATTTGTTCAATATATGACCAAGTTAAAACCTGTTCCCATTAAACATAATATCAATAAAATTCCCGTCCCTTTGTTTATAAGGACCTGGAGCACTGTACGCATGTGTTCATGGAGGATAAACCATAAAACCTACGCTGCAGAGTGTTTATTTAGGCCCATTTGAAGTTGTAAACCGATTGCAGAACAATCGTGATTTTGTAATTAACGTTAAGGGTATTTAAAAAGACTGTATCAGCAAGTAGACTAAAGCCTGCGCATTTTTTGGCGAATGAGTTACCGGTGGCTAGCGCTACCACCGTTAATTCGGACGCTATTCCTAGTAGGTTTCTTTACTCGATAATGTACATCATATTCATGACTCGGTTGCAAACACCGTTGATAACTCTCTTACTTCAAATTCGGACAATGTAAATATTCCCCACGATCCGGTTTCTGTAATTCTTGATAACTCTGTAAATAACAATCCATGCACCTCTAGGGAGCATGTAACGGCTAGACAATCGATTACTAACAATAATTTAGACAATAATGTACAAACTACCCAATCCATAGATGATTCTAACGGAAATAGTAATAAAAACGATAGTATTCCTTCTACTCAACCCATTATCACTAGTTCTAATCTCACGTCTATTTTACGATCAAGTAAGAAAAAGAAGTTTGTCCCCAATATTTTGAGACGTAGTAAAAAACTTAGATTCTCATTGACTCAATGATTGTGTATCATTTCAGTTTGACTTCTCTTTCTCAGGTCATGTGGCGTAGGATTGTTGCCACTTCGCCTTCAGTGGAAGATTTGTTAAAGCCTTTGGATGATCTTATCGCAGAACTTGTTAAATTTAAGTTAGATAAACCTCATAACGACAGAACATTCTGCATGTTGTCAGAAATGTACCTCGAAGAGTATAGATCTTGGCTCAGGGACAGACTCGTATCCTCTATGCGTGCCTTGACGCGAAAGGGAAATAATTTAGAGACAAATCCAGTTGTCCCACAGTTGAGACAACTTCCGATGCTTTTTCATAATGACACGCCAGTGCTTGAGCTGCGTGTTTTTAATATTTATGCCAGAAGGACGCGTGAAGAATTGTTAAGTATGTTTGCGTGTGCCGAGGGCACTGATTTTGTATTAGAAAATATTGAGCACAAGACTGTCAAAACTGCGGATAGTGCAGATGCGACTGCACCACGCTATTTTACTACGGCTGTTATTAGATGTAAGGATCTGGCGACCTCCGTACGCCTGCAAACTCTTGCGCTAATGAATATGTTTAAGTGGTCCACGAAAGGCAAACCTAGGTTTGCGCGTTTGTCAGCGTATGTAAGTGTGGACAAGAACATGATAAGTCTTCCGCATGAGACTTCCAGGCGTGCCATTGGGCAAATTTTCTCAGTATTGACTCCGTCTCAACAGGTTTTTGTAAAAAATGTTCTAATCGATGAAATCGGATCGTATTTAAATGCCAAAGATTTCTTTAGTTTTTATCAAGCGCTAAACCACAGCATCGTTTTCGCTGGTCTACACACTGATTTTGATTTATCTCTCCCGAGATACGCGGTTAAGAATTTTCTGATCTGGCCTTTGAAGATGCAAAGATATTCAAATTTCGTAATATCAGTTTTTGTGCTAAAGGTAAAATCATCTCAGATGCTTTCGCGTTGAAATTTTTGCAAGAACAAGTGAGAAAAGGGCTAAGCTCTCTCGGTAAATTAAACTTGATTGGTGTGGATGTATCTCGCGGACTCTTTGTTTATATCTCAAAGTATTTGCGTGTGCGTGATGTGCGTGTTTGTAAAATGAGAAGTTTGATAGAACAAGATATTGTATCAAGTAATTTACAGGTTTTATGGTTTGAAGCTTCGGCTAATATTAGACTGAAATGTTTACAAAGAGTAGAATTTCACTCACTCACTAGTTTAATCTTAATTGATTGTTACAAGTTGAATTTTCAATCTTTACATACATTTATTTTTCATAATCAGATTTTAAAGTTGTTGAAAGTGAGTAATTGTAGAAATATTGACCTAGAATTGCATTTCACTGATCTATTGTCCGCAGTTTTCTCGGGCAAGAACGCTTTACAAAATTTTATCTTCGATTTCAAAAACACGTATGATATAGATGGAAATGATTTTAGATTTCCACTCTTCAAAGATTCCCATAAAATGGATTTCTTGAGTTTGAAGTGTAACAGCGCAGTTTCCGTGTTCCTTATGCCTTTGCTCAGGGCAGCTTCAATGATATCGTACTTGGATTTAACAGGAGTAGATTTACCTCCGGATACGTCTTTTGCGACACTGCATTGTTTGCGTACGTTAATTATAGAATGGAATGTACATACAAATCAAGTACTGGCATCGTTGGTTAACTTGCGCTTGCTGCGGATTATGGTTCACTGTTCTGTTGGCAAGAAAAAGAAATCGGCATTGACCTAAGTTTTATTGTGCTTTTGCTCATGCAGACAGATTCACTTTTTTTGCAACTCAATAATTGTAAAGTTCTTGATAAAAATGATTCAGTCATAAGTTGCCTCAGGCGTAAGAGGATTCCATACACTTGGAAAAAGGATCTGTTTGAAATTAAGTATAATTGTTAATGTTCAATCTTATTTGTTCGTTGGTGAACTTGATGCGAATCAAAAGCCTTGCTCTCGCCAAGCTTCTATTTTGTAAGAGCGCCGCCTAAGTATGGTTTTACAACAAGGCAACTTATTGTAACGTTATCTTGTAGTGTTCTTTCTCATGCACGCTTTTGACTTTGCATCATGTTTATCAATCGGTTGCGAGATTTGTTTCAGCGATTACAAATGTACAGCTAAAGCTGATCGATAATATTAAGTTTTGATAGTGAATTAGTGTTTTTACACACTTGCTAGAGCGATAAAGCGTAAGCGCTGATTGTTACTTAAAAGTTGTTACTTAGAAGCTTCACGTAAGCTCGAGAATCTGTTACGTTTCCACATACCACGTCATTAGTAAATGCAACGTTGTCTTTATTAAATTAATAAATGGTTTTACGACCGTTGCATTTGGGGGGAGTCATGTGGGGTATCGAGAGTTGGCGATAGCCCCGCGCATGCGTCGCGCTACAGCAAGCAGTGCTGGCGACGCGGTCCGTACCGGCGATCAGTCCGGCTGGAACCGACATAGCGATAGCATAAGAATCAGTCCTGTAACTACACAGCAACTAATAAACTCCTAATCATTTCCAGAACAATCTCTTGGTTCTTTCTGACCTTCTTACGTGGGCCCCTCGATCCCACATGTAGCTTGCGGTTTCGCGGGGAGCAGGATTCGGCGAGGGTGAGTAACAGCCAGGTCCAGGGCATTGAGCCGCGAGCGGGCGTTTATTTGGGCCGGTGTTGTCATCCAAGGTCGCTCTCTGAGTACTCTCAGCTCGGCTTGGAGTAGCTCGCTTACCGAGGCTCGCATTTCCCGAGCGTTGTCTGCCAACAATTCCCTTTGTCGTTTATACGCTCTTTCGATACACGCTAAATATTTTTCCATGTCTCCTATTTAGACGTTAGCCGCTCGGAGGATGAGTTAGTACTGAGCGTTTGAGTTCGATCGAGAGAGCATGACCCACGATGCTTGGACTTCTCCTGTATCTCTAGAATGCCTCCGGTAGCCTAGAGTGAGGCTGATTACCGCTGACAACTGCGTTTAGGATTAAGATAAAAGAAACGGATTGAGAGTCCGATTCCTGGGAGAGTTGCGTAGGTCGTTCGCGCCGTGCTTTATCTAATCCCGTTTTTGACATCGGATACTTAATCGCTTAGTACGTCGGCATTTGAACAATTTGAAAAAGCTTCTCTTACTTATACCTTATGTTCTAATCTCAATGAAATGTTTCCACCAATATTATTCGGCAGATTCTCGGTGTTTTCAAAACTTACATATTTGGTTAAATTTTATATTTTCACATGGCTGATCCCATGATTATATACTTTGATTACAAATTTTGACATATTACTGCAATTTTATACTGAAATTTCTCTGGGGCTAAAGTGAATTTCTATCGATAAAGGTAAACTGTAAGATTTTAGGACACAAAATAGCCTTACGAATTTCTCGGTTCTATTTCGATGGTATCTTAATTTCGTTATGATGTTTAATTTCAAGGACATGAATTCCCATGGCCTTTTAACAAATAGTTCAGGGGTCATGTTCGACTGGTTCAGCGCTTAAATCGATGAGTAGAACTAGAGACGATCTGATTTTGATACTACTGTGCTTCGCTCTTCTCTAATAATTTTTTTTTTTTGAGGTGGATAATATTCTTGATATTTGAAACAGGAAGTAAGAGAGGTTGGAGAGTTGGGTGAATATGAGTCCTGTCACTGAACAATTTTCATCAAAATAGTAAGGATCTCGGAACTTGCTCACGTCAGTATCAATGATGGAAATTGGAATCATAATTATAGAGAAATTGGGTTTGGGGGTAATATGTACTCATGAATCTGGTTGGTTATTATTTACCGCTTAGAGAATGGAGACAAAGGTTTAATTTGCTCTTCGACGACAGCTTTTCCTTGTGAACGAATCAGTATTTCACGTTAGAGAGAATTATAAATTTTTGATGACGATAGGTTGGTTGGTTCAAATTTACTTTTGTATCGGTATACTACAATTTTTGTAGAGTTTGAACAATAATTTTGAATATATGATTAGGTGGTAATTCATCCAAATTACAGATATGTTAACGTTGCTTACCTTGTCAATCAAATTGTTACTCCCATCGTTTTAGAGGACAAGCATATATACACATATACATACATACATACACACATACACATATATACACATACATACATACATATATATATACATACACACATATATATACATATACATACATATATATACATATATATACATACATACATCGTTGGTCACTACTTTCCTCGGCATTATAGCTGAATTTAATATGTTTACATCAAAATACGTAGAAATTGGCTCATGAGGGGATTAATGAGTCACGTATGTATCTGTCATAAAATTGTTTGTTCTCTCCAAATGTCGAATAAACGAAAAGTAACAGAGACTCTCAACTCAGGAAATAAACGTCAACATATAAAAAAAATTTCTTTAAATCTACGAAAGACGTTGAACATAGTCAGAATAACAAAAAGAACAAAATTAAAGAAAAATTGAATAAATTTACATATGCCAATGATGTGGATCGTGAGCATGAAAATGAAGAAGAATTGTGCAGTGATATTATTATTAAAGCTTCGCCTTCGTCAAGCTTAATATTCAATGACAACTTTAGACCAGGTAACGCTTGAATATGAATTCGTTTAATGAACAATCACCGTTGAAGAAAAATAATGAATTGATATTATGGAAGTTTTTTTTTTTTTTTTTTTTTAAACTAGTCACAGAAAATTCTGAGATATTTTCGAAAGATTCCCTAAGAAGCGGTGACGGAAGTATAATAGTCAATCCAATCCAAGCGACTGCTTAGATAGTTCTTTACGAATTGATGATGTGAAATTCAGGTAGATTTTTCGGCAATTTGTTTCGAGAACTGATAAAATAAATGATAAATTGAAATGATAACTAAATGTGAATGCAATACGGGTGATCCAAATTCCAACAGTGAACTCGAAATTCTACAGGCGAATATATTGGGAAAACGATTGATACTAATGATAATATTGATAAATCGGATGAAATAAAAATTACCGATGTATCAAATACGGATGTCTTTGTAAAATCGATTGTTTAAGAAACCGCCAGATCGTTATTCTTTCCAGATAATCATGATAAGTCAGTTATTCTACTATTTTTATATTTAAAATGATTTAATTACTTCGTAATAGATTTTGCTTTCTCAAAGGGAAAGCTTTGTAATGGGGCAAAAATCGGCCCACCGAATCAGACCTCGGGACATCGATTTTCGTGATCTACGGGTCGAAAAACATGGAAATCCAAAAGTGTCTGTATGTATGTATGTGTGTGTGTGTGTGTGTGTGTGTGTGTGTGTATGTGTGTGTGTGTGTGCGTCCCGTTTTTTTTCGTCCACGATAACTCTCGAAGGAATGGTCCGATCGTCCTGAAATTTTGCACACAGGTTAATCGCGGCAAAATCTCGGGCGAGTTCAATTTTCAGCAAAATCCGTTGTTTATTTCTCTAGCAACCGTTGCTAAGGTGTAAAATTTTTTGTTTCTTTTGTCTAGGATAACTTTCGAAGGAATCGTCCGATCTAGCTGAAATTTTGCCACACCGGTTAGTTGTGGCAAGATCTAGCCCGAGATCAATTTTCAGCAAAATCCGTTGGTTATTTCCCTAGCAACCGTTCCTAACGTGTTTTCTTACAAATCCTCATGAGTGCTCATTGAGGCAAGCCGGAAAATCAGTTTTAAGTCACACTCGATGGCCAAGGACACTGAATTGTCCCATAGCAACCGTTGTTTACCTCCCTAGCAACCGTTACGAATGTTGGAAATTATTAATTTATGACCCATTTCCGTCATTTTCGACGGAAAAGGACACAAAATCTTCCCAATTAGCTCCTTAGCAACCGTTGTTTACCGCCCTAGCAACCGTTGCTAAGGGAAAGAAAAATTCATGTAAGTTTCGTTTCCAATATTTTCAACATGCTAGAACCAAATGTGCAAGAAAATATTCCTGATAATAACGCAGAACTACCATTGAAGAAACATTTGTTTTTTAGATATTAACAATAAATAAAAAAGTTTAGAGTGATTGTAAGTTACACATTAATTATAAAATTATTTTAGATGTAAAAAATTTTTTTATCCCAAATTAGTGTTTAATCTAGAAAGAAATCCCCCGATAGACGTAAGTATAAGGATAAATAAATGTATCCAATGTATAAAAATTATTTTTCCTCTAAACAAATCAATTAAACGTATTCGATATTCGATTCGAGAAAAAGTATGTATAACGGTTATAATTCTTCGTTTAATTTGTACTCACAAAGCGTCTCCCGCAAAGTGATGCATTTTTCTTCTTCAATTGTTTTAGTTGCTGAGGAACATGACGCGCATATGAATGTAATATTGTCTTTAAGCTCGCGCTATAATTCAAATATGTGTAAATTCACAGAGTTGCTCACGTAGGCTCTTTTAAGCTACATAGTAAAAGAGCCATTACTTGAGTTGAGTGATCACTTTGACAGCTGAGTTCTTGCTCACATTCAGATACTTCAAGTAAATTGTGATTCCCAACAAGATTAAAGAGTTCCCTAACAACTGTTACATGCTTTGCTACAGTCCCAGACATTTTCTTGCCCAAAGATTATGTTTCGACAAAATTTTTCATACCAGCAATGCTTTCAACTTTTTGGTGTTTTTGCTTTCTTAAAGAGAAAGCTTTGTAATGGGGCAAAAATCGACCCACCGAATCAGACCTCGGGACCTCGATTTTCGTGATCTACGGGTCGAAAAACATGGAAATCCAAAAGTGTCTGTATGTATGTATGTGTGTGTGTGTGTGTGTGTGTGTGTGTGTGTGTGTGTGTGTGTGTGCGTCCCGTTTTTTTTTCGTCCACGATAACTCTCGAAGGAATGGTCCGATCGTCCTGAAATTTTGCACACAGGTTAATCGCGGCAAAATCTCGGGCGAGTTCAATTTTCAGCGAAATCCGTTGTTTATTTCCTTAGCAACCGTTGTTAAGGTGTCTATTTTTTCGTTTCTTTCGTCCACGATAACTCCCGAAGGAATGATCCGATCGTCTTGAAATTTTGCACACCGGTTAGTTGTGACAAGATCTAGTCCGAGTTAAATTTTCAGCAAAATCCGTTGGTTATTTCCCTAGCAACCGTTCCTAACGTGTTTTCTCACAAATCCTTATGAGTGCTCATTGGGGCAAGCCGGAAAATCAGTTTTAAGTCACACTCGATGGCCAAGGACACTGAATTATTGTATTTGCTCCATAGCAACGGTTGTTTACCTCCCTAGCAACAGTTACGAAGGTTGGAAATCATTAATTTATGACCCATTTCCATCATTTTCGACGGCAAAGGACACAAAATCTTCCCAATTAGCTCCTTAGCAACCGTTGTTTACCGCCCTAGCAACCGTTGCTAAGGGAACGAAAAATTCATGTAAGTTTCGTTTCCAGTATTTTCAACGTGCTATAGATAAAATTGGGAAAATTTGGTGTCTTTTGCCGTCGAAAATGATCAAAATAGATTTTGAATTGATCATTTCCAACCTCAGCCGCCGAAAATGATCAAAATGAGTCTTCAAGTTTGCTAAATACAGACTTAAGGGCAGGATGGATCGATTTTAACCACCATTAAACCGTATGACAGTCACAAGATGAATTGATCGAAAAATTAAGCAGGTCCAAATGTCTCGCATCGTGTATAACCTAGAACCGTTTGCTTTGTTGCATTTGATCAAATAATAAGAGAGCCCGGGCAGACATCAACAGTCGCGACAAAGTTTGGTCAATTGAAAAAGAACGACACTTTACACAGTCACGAAGATACGAATTAAACTGATTAAATAATATTTTTGTAATTTTTGAAAAATAAATGATAGTATCTACGCTAGTGGAATGGTGAAAATACAGGTTTGGGATGCGTTTGTGGGTGATGTTGAAGCCTCTTTGAGAAAGCATACTGCTAAGGCACTTGGCAGCGGTTTTTTTTTCTTTTAATAATACTCTCGAATATTTGAGGATTATACCAAATAGAATTTGGATTAGAATTTTAATATTTGTGTAGTTAACATTTTCAATAAATTCAAATGGTTTTTTTTTTTTCAAACGTGATAATTATTTATAACTAAAATCATTTGTATTGTTTTCGGTTTCGAAAACTCAAAATCTTGGAAGAATTTGAAACTCAAAAATATAATTTTACAGTACTATATTATATGGAATATAATCGCACAGTGCAGTTGCCAATAACATACCTGGGCGACATGATGCATTCGCTATAGGTCCGTGCGCCAACGCGCCCCCGTGCGGAATTGGCAATTTTCCGTGCTTATTACACAATGCGCTATTATCAATATCAATATTACGAGTTTTTCCAAGTGAATGAATTGGTTGGAATTGAATTTCAAATAATTGTCGTTACTAGATTTTATAACTTAGTACAGACAAACGTACGTTTGAAATATAGGTAAGCTTTCATAAGCAAAGTTAGTTTTTCTGATTTTCCATTTTAATTTAAACAATATCGTCAATCAAAGAATCATAAACAAATATGAAAATAAAACAATACTGACTTTATGGATTTTCTATATTCTACAGACAATTCAAAGAGTATTCAGTTAAATTCAACAGTACTGAAAACCAGTATCCAGAGTCAGTCATCAGATGATGCCAAAAAAATCGCACCGAATGTTTCTGATGTGACACGTGATATTGGGAACTACACAAGGATGTCCGTTAATGATTTTGGAAAGAAAGAGTTACTACAAAATTCTTGGACTCCTCCAAAAATTATAAGTTTCCATTTTCGTCCCATGACGAGAGAGGTAAAGGTGAAAAGAGATATGCAAGTCGAAATCACTTGGATGAGTTTGAATGGTTGGTGTTATCTGACGTAAAGAAAGTTTTTTTTTGTAAATATTGTTTTTTTTTTTTTTTTGTTTGCGAACGTTGGGGGGGGGGATCACACAAAATCTCATTTGAATAAATTGGTTGTGCAACCATTAGATAACTTCTCTAAACTCTATGGAAATGACGGGCATCTTGCAGTTCAATGCAAGTCGGGAATATCACAAAAATTCTGTGGCAGCTGGTAAAGAATTTCTGAAAATACAAGAAAGGTTTGAATCAAATGTAATTAATCGTATCAATAGGGAACTAATCAAGCAAGCCACTGAAAAACAGTAATCCTTCTAGGCAGACAAAACATCTCATTTCGTGGCCACCGTGATGATGGTCCGTTAAATCTTTACAATGATAATGTTCATAATGAAGGCAATTTTAGAGAAATATTAAAGTATCGAATTCGAGAGGGAGTTACTCAACTAAAACTCATTTCGAACAATCGTCTCGTGCTCGATCTACATATATTAGCAAAACAACTCAGAATGAGTTAATACAATTTTGTGGTGAGGAAATACCGTTTACGGTTATTGATCGAATTAAGAAAGCAAAATTTTACAGTATCATGTTCGACGAGACGACTGATATATCTCATATTTCTCAAATGACTCTCGTATTTAGGTACGTTTCGAATGGTAGGATACGAGAGGATTTTGTTAAATTTGCAGATTGTCAAAAGAAACAAGTCAAATTGATTTGAAATCAGCTAAGGATTTACTGAAAGATACTTTGCAAATTCTATAAAAAAAATGAGAAATGTGATGAAGAATTTTCAACTTTATTTGAAGAAATTAGTGGTTTAGCGGAGGAAGTAGGAGTTCAATCGAAGTAATCGTCACCAGCACAATCCTATTGACTATTGTAGAAGGTTTATTTACATTCCGATAGTCGAAAACATAACTGAAGATATAAAGCTCCGCTTTTCTAAACAGACTATGAATTTATATAATTCATTCATTCTCTTCCCTAATGCATGTGACTCTCAAGATTAACAAGCTGTGGGTAATCTGGCAAGGAAATATTGTACATTCTTCAATAAAACTGCAGATATTGTAGAAATGAATTTGACATCGGAATTAGAATTTTGAAAAGTACATTGGGAACGAGAGAAGTATGGCAGAACATATGGTGGAATAGATTTACTAGATTATTATGACGTGGATATTCTTCCCACAATCCACGTTTTATTAAGAATTTTAGCGACTCTGCCGATAAGTGCCGCATGTTAAATTACTAGAAGTACTATAAGCACGAAAAACTGATGATGTTCAAGAATATTAGATATTGTCGTATCTGAAGGTAAATTAGTAGGTCAACTCGTAATTTCGTGTGTAAATACCCTATTGTTAACCTTGCGATTAACATGTTGAACTTCATGAGTCAATATTCGTGTTAATCCACGTTAATCCCGAGGTTAACACATTAATCCTCGTGAATTAATCATTGTGTTAACCCTCATGTTAATCTTGCTATTGATCGTGTTAACTATTTTAACCATGTTGTTAACCATGTTAAACAGGTTGTTTATCGTGTTAAAAGTAATTGCGTACGTTGGTTTTTATATTTTGATAGTGCCTGTGATAATTTATATTTTGATAGAATGTTAATCCTGACGGAAGGGACGATCATTAAATAACAGGGTATATAAAAAAAAAATGTTTTATGCTATGATCCGGTGTAGGAAGAAGAGAAGGATCTATTCAAATTTTTCTCTTTCGGTATATCCATTTAGATTCTTTTAAAAACATTCGACAGCACCTTGTGTTATCATCGCAGATCGCCTCTAACTCTGCGAGCTATATTACTACGATCTAACATCAAATGCAAACAAACACGAATTGAACGCTCAAACAGAAGCAAGCAACCACAAATCGAGCGTTCCCCACAAGGGATGCCAAAATGTCGTGTCCGGCCTGAAGGGCGGACTAGTATTATAAAGAAAAGAAAGAGAAACGCTCTAGGCCCTGGCCTTTCTTGTGCCTGCTTACCTTGTTTGTTATCCCGCTGACAATAATGTTTAAGTTAGTCTCGAGGATTAACAAGCTAGCCTCAAAGATTAACACGTTAATCACGAAGATTAACACGCTAATCCCGAAGATTAACACGTTAATCCGGGGTGGTGAGTTGATACGTTAATCACGGAGATTAACACTCCAATCGTAGAGATTAACACGTTAATCACAAAGATTAACACGTTATTCGCAAGGGTTAACACGTGAAGCGAGATCGCGAATGTTATCGTTATGAATTTACTTTAAGAATACCATTATTAGACGGAGAGAGGGAAAATTCAGAAGAGTAGATGTAATTATTATTAGGTTTATTATAATATATAGAGAAATGGAGAAATACAATATTTTATAATATACTCGGTAGTATCGTACGATATTATGATATTGCGCTAAGTCGCAAAGGGGCGATATAACTTATACTATACTTATACTAACCGTATGAGGTTCCAAGTCATACGTTTATTTAAACAAATGGTATAATTATTATAGGTAACGGTACGAGTTTCCAAGTCGTACAATAAGGGGAAATAAAATATATATATACTTTTAAAATAACTTATCCTTACAATCCCGACTTGTTTAGTCGACTGGCGATAATAATGGCGCACGCAATTTAAACAATCACTACGTCCTTTCACTTAAATTACACTTATTGTCACTAAAACTTAAAAGTCACTAAGGCGGAGGGTTTCGAGGTCGTCCTCTTGACGTCGCGTCCAACGACGGGTAACCAGAGCTTCTTCTACACCTGCACGAGACGGCTGGGTGGATAGTTAGTACCCCGAGTCCGCGGGGGAGCTCGTATTTAATGCCTCGGCTCGTGTCAGGTGCAACAGTCAGCTCGATCTGTCGCCCAATCGGGGAGCGCGACGCGTCAATCGGGCGATCGCGAAATCCTCCGTCTGCACATTTTTTTCGGCCAATGCCGATGACCGCTGGCCTTCCGCGGCACGTGCACGGGACGCTACAGAGGGATCGTTAGAGCTCATTGAGCGCTTCAATTTTTCATCGTGAAAAAATTGAAAATATTGATGCATGGGCGTGAAGTATGTACTCAAAATTCGGTGTTTCAATTTGTAAAAATTTAGAATTCGTTTGAAAAAAATACTTGATATTTGAAAGAAATGAAGAATTTTGGAAAAATCGATGCATGTGCGAGAAATATGTGAAAACTGACTTTTAGCAAGTTGAGCAACATAAATCGTTAAAAAATCTACGAATCAGCGTCGTGACGGAAATTCTGATCTGACGAATAGATATAGCTGATTGAGCGCTCCCCGTTTCCATCGTGAAAAATGGAAAAATGTCGATGCGTGGGCGTTAATTTTATGAGAAATTTGCATGTTTTCATGGCGAAAGTTATTAAGTTGCAATATAGTAATAAGATTCAATATAGTAGAAATTATATTTATTTCCATTGATATTTCTCGAGGTTTGACGAAAATTCATGATCATAACAAAATCTATTTTTGATTATGTCATTTTACTTCCTCAAAGACAAAGCTTTGGAATGAGGTAAAAATTGACATCTCAAATCAGACATCGTGACCTTATTTCTGATAGCCTAGAGGTGAGATACATGTTGATGTAAAAGCGTCCGTAGATACTTTGAATTATTCACCAATAATTCGAATAAAAATTTCATTATTTTTCTTTATTCTTGATAGAGCAAATGAAAGACACGAGCGAGCGATAGCGAGTGAGTGATTCTGGCTAGTGAAATATATGGATCTATTATGTAAATTATCACAAACAGTTGGTAATGAATTTAATGCTGATAGATACCGTTTTGAAATTGCAAATCTTCTGCTGAAACATTCAGAGTCGATGGAAACAGTGTGTCTTTATTGTTTCAATCTCACCAAAAATTGTGAACGAGTGAAATGCACAAATTGTGATCGCTGGGCACATAGTAAATGCTCATACCGATTGAGTATTATAAACAATTCTGAAACACAGAAGAAAAAATGTCAATATTGTTTATGAATTCATGATAAACGATGCGATATGTGCGATAACAAGAGTTTGTATAGTAAATAATTTATTTACTGCATGTTTGTGCCTGTATGTTATACTGTTTTTGAAGAGACACTGTGATAATAACACAAATTAAAAACATTTACTTTGTGTCATTGAACTTTTTAGATTAAGAAGATCTGTTGAGAAGGATGATTGTCATAAATTTAATACAACCTACAAAGATCAATACATATTATATTTTTACTGGAAATAGATCGGTGTACTCATTTCCCGGTGTACCCGTGTCTCAGATGCCCTGGTCTTTGTCGGCAGCAGCTCCGCCTGCCAATCTGCCATATCGCCAGTGTCTCCGAGTTCATGTCTGCGGGATTTCAGTTTTTTTCATTCCATTTTATTCCAGTTAAAATTGCATCTCTTCATCTTAGGTTTCAACTCGTTTTATCATATTGTTCTTCAACTATTGCAATCAACTTGAGTCACTCAAATTGGGTATCCACTTACCCTGCATACTTCACCTTGAATTAAATGTTTGGAGAATTCATTTTTATTCAATGTATTCAAACGCGTAATGTGGCACTGGATATTCGTTTTTTGAAAAGTTTATTTTCGATACTTAAAGAAGCACAATAGAGGTGAAATTTCTCATTTGTTCTTTATTTTACGTTTCTCTATTGTGTTATGCAACCTATTCAAAGAATGAAACTCTCAACTTTCAATGGACTCTTTTGTGATTGAGCCTCTGTGGCAGAGCTTGATAATAGATTTATTTTGAAACAGCTTCAATTGTTTCCCACACAGCATGCAATATTGCTGCAATATTGCTGCAATATTGGCAAGAAAGATTTGAAATATTGCAGCAATCTTGCACTGCAATGTTTCTGCAATATTGATATGTCCGGCTTGCAAGAAAGCAATGAAATATTTCTGCAAGATTTCAACAATATGATTATGAATATTGCATTGAAAGATTACTGCAAGATTGTTGCAATATTTCACTGCAGATTCGTAGACACCCTTGAAATCTTTCATACAATATTACTGCAAGATTACAGAAATATAACTTTCGAATATTGCATTGAAAGATTGCTGCAAGATTGCTGCAATATTTCTCGGCCGATTCGATGAGACCCTTGAAATCTTTCATGCAATATTTCTGTGATATTCCAGCAATATAAATTTGAAATATTGCATTGAAAGATTGCTGCAAGATTGTTGCAATATTTCATTGCCGATTCATCGACATTCGTTGAATCTTTCGTGCAATATTTCTGCAAGATTTTAACAATATTATAATGATTATTACATTGAAAGATTACTGCAATATTTCACTGCCGATTCATCGACAGCCTCCGAATCTTTCAAGCAACATTTCAGCAATATCTGTTTGCAATATTGCATTTAGAGATTGATACTAGATATTGCAGTATTGGCTAGGAAAATTTGAAATATTGCAGAAATCTTGCACTGCAATATTTCTGCAAGATTTTACTAACATGATTGAACATATTGCGTTGAAAGATTGCTGCAAGATTGCTACAATATTCCAGTGCTGACAAACCTGTGAATAATTTTAGATTATCGGGAACTCTTCAATGACTCTCTAGTTTGAGAATGCGGTAGAGACTCCCACAAAAATAGTTTTTCCAGTTTGACTCAGAAATAAGAGTTGGAATCGAGTTTGGTACCCATCATTGTGGATGCTGGTATATAGACAGAGGCATACAGTTTTACTTGCGAGAAGCGAGTCGCCACCTATCGGTAGTGCAAGGAGCAATGCAATATTTCTGCAAGATTCTAGAAATACAACTTTGAAATATTGCATGGAAAGATTGCTGCAAGATTGCTGCAATATTTGAGAGCCGATTTTTTGAAACCCTTTAAATCTCTTAATCAATATTTCTGCAAGGTTGGTGCAATATTATAGTTCCTTTCGGAAGATCAGAATTTGAATACAGCATTGACGGAATTATGTATTATAAAAGTGTGTGCTGGTCTGGCGGCAAGAATTTTGCGCCGCGTCCAAAGAATCACGGGTTCGCGCCTGGTCTCATAGTGAGAATTCGTATACATTTTCCCACATTGAATTCGATGTAAGCGACCAAAATCTTTCAGAAATCTTGCAGCAATATTGCATGAAATCTTCCATCGAAATATTTGGGCAATATTTCAATGTAGCCTTCAACTTTACATGAGCTTGCAGAAGAATCTTGCAGAAATCTTGCAGCAATATTGCATGAAATGTTTCAATGCAATATTTCTGCAATATTTCAATGCAGCTTTCGACTTCTCAGGATCTTGCAGCAACGAAGTGATATGGCGATGACGAGGTCTGTTGGCGGGGGACGAGCGCGACACCTATTGGCTCTGCCGCGGCGGCCGCGCCGCGCCCGGCGAACGGTTTGGCGATTATGCCGCGCGTTCACAACACAACGAGCACGTGTCGAACACAGTATTTTTGTTGAAATTATGATTAGGTGGGTGGGTGAGGGTTGTCTAATGAGCACCCAGTACTCATTTTCAATAGTTCCGGCACCGCACTACACAGCCGATAAATAAGTAAATTCCCCTCAGGACTCACAACTTAAATATAACATCTGAAATTTATATTGTAAGAGTGCGCGGTGGTCCCGGGGCAAAGCTTTTGCTTCGCGACCCAAGGATCGGGGGTTCGCGCCCGACCCCCCGACTTTATTTTTTTTTTATTTAGTTGAATCAGATAGAATCATCCGATTTTTAGGTTTTCATTCCAAGTATTAACTCAACGGACCAAAATAAAAAACTTTTATATTAGAAAATAATTTTCGAAATTTATTGAACGTTTTGACCTCAGGGCACATGGGATATTATAACCCTCACCCACCCACCTAATCATAATTTCAACAAAAATATTGTGTGCCACTCGTGCTCGTTATGTTGTGGACGCGCGGCACAATCACCAAACCGCTCGGCGGGCAACGGCGCGGCAGAGCCAATAGGCGTCGCACTTGTCCCCCGCCACCGGACCTCGTCATTGCCATATCGCTTCGTTTTCTTGCAGTCCAATCTTGCAGAAAGCTTGCAGCAATATTGCATGAAATGTTACAATGCAATATTTCTGCGAAATTTTAATGCAGCTGTTGACTGTCCTAAATCTAGCAGCAGAATCTTGCAGAAATCTTGCAGCAATATTGCATGAAATGTTTCAATGCAATATTTCTGCAATATTTCAATACAGCTTCTGACTGTCCTCAATCTTGCAGCAGAATCTTGCAAAAATCTTGCAGCAATATTGCATGAAATCTTGCAATGCAATATATCTGCAATATTTTACTGCAGTCGTTGACTTCTCAGCGTCTTTCAGTTGAATCTTGCAGAACTCTTGCAGTAATATTGCATGAAATCTTGCAATGCAATATTTCTGCAATATTCCAATGTAGCCTTTGACTTTACATGAGCTTGCAGAAGAATCTTGCAGAAATCTTGCAGCAATATTGCATGAAATCTTGCAATGCAATATTTCTGCAATATTTCAATGCAGCTTTTGACTGTCCTCAATCTTGCAGTCAAATCTTGCAGGAATCTTGCAGCAATGTTGCATAGAATATTTCAGGAAAATATTTCAGAAATCTTGCAGTAATCTTGCACTGCAATATTTTATTGTAATATTGTGAAATATTTCGTTGAATCTTTCATGAAATGTTGCTGCAATATTTTTGAAATATTTCATTGAAAGATACCAAATCCGCTTCCGAAAGCTGCATTGAAATATTGCAGCAATCTTGCTGAAATCTTGCACTGAAATATTTCAGTGAAATATTTCAACGCAATGTTGCATGCTATGTGGGTTAGTCTTATTTATCTTTCAATTTATTATTTAAAATGTTTTTGCTGAAAAGAAAAGTATGTAAAAAAAAGTCGTAGTCAACATGGTTTTAGGATTTCACTCAATGTTATTCTCTGATGATTATGTTGAATGTGAACTTGTTATATGATTTCTTGTAAAAGTTATTTTAGATCAAAATTAAGATTGATGATCATGATTACTTTTTTGCTACTCAATTCTGGATATTTAATCAAAGAAAATGATTATGGTATTAGAATATAGAATAAACTTATGTAAAATTCATTTAAAATGAAGTATGTACATAGATTAGAACAAATGTTTTCCTTCATATTTCATTTCATTCTTGATTTTTTCTCAACTTGATCATCGGGGTGCACTGGTTTGGCGATATTCTGCAATTTATGTTTAACTTCGTTGAAAGAAAGTTGTTTGGCCTCTGCTAAATCTTGGATAAATTGTAAGAATTCGGTGTAATCGCGAGCTCGCATTCGAAATTTGAAGAAACATAGTCCAGTATCGGTTGTCGTCACTTTATCCATGTCTAAAATATTTGCATCTTGGAACCATTTGTTACACAGAGATATTGGTAGCAATTCAAGATTTTCCCCGCGTGAAATTGAATCTATCCGGCAATAGGCTACAACAATTCATAATTTAATAATTTGATCGTATTTACTCAGAAAAATCATCAATACCTTGAACATCTCGTCCAATGAAATTGGCTCATCTTTCTGATGGGCTCCGAATCCAGGCATGTTTTGGGTGTATGTTTAGTCAGTTGCTAGGTAGCTGTTTGTTACATCACAGGGAATTTCTAACGGTGTGAACAATTTTTAGACCGTAGAAGAGAAACGAGACTTTATAATAGGCAGTCAATATTTTACGAAATAAAGTCAAGGGTAATGTTTTTAATGCCCTCATATGAATTTTTTTATATCTATTCAAGTAAATAACACATAGTTTTATTTTTCGATAATTTTACTTTAATCTATAGAAAAACATGCGAGCTTGGACAGAAAGTCATAAGTTACATATATTGTACATATGTTACATATAAGTTACATAAGTTACATAAGTCTTGTATTTCCCTTGAACAATTCTTCTTTTTTGCAATGACTAAAGTTGAATATTGCAAGATGTAATGTTTCCATACAATATATGCCAGACATGCGTGTATTGAAAGAATATTGAGTTTTAACTCAAACAAAACTCATCATTTCAATTAAATTACAGACATCATTGTTAAATACAGAATTGACCATTTTCGGCATTATTTAGCAAAATATATACTTGGTCAATATTACACATAAAAACATATCTAACCACTTGCAATTTTTAAAAATAGAATGAAATAAAATTATTGAAATCTAAACCAAACATTATTTATCAATAAAATATTTCTTGTAGAGCTATAAACTATGACGTATATGAAAGTAGTAAACTATCACTTGCTTTCTACCATTTTCATATAATCTACTAAAGAATTTAATTCATAAGTAATGATAGGATTGACACAATATTCAGTCTAACATTTGGGCTACAATAGTAAATACATGAAGTATGAAGGAAGTAGAGCCTAACAGAGCAACAATTGACTTGACAAATATCTCTATAGAAATAAATGTCAAATGTATGTATAGAAAAATAAAAATTGTAAACCACTATTCACTACATTTGTTTCTTATTTTAATGTACATAAGCATTTTAATATTTATTTTATTTCGTGAAAGTTTTGAGGCAGACAGACCTTCAATTTTTTTCAATGTACCAGATCGTTTATTCCAAGATCCTTCTGATGATCGACAATAAGCTACGTATAATTCATTCTCTTCTAGACCAATCACTCCTGTTAAAATGAATTCTAATGGTTCACAGATATCCTCACTTAGTGATTTTAGAATTAATTCGCTTGGTATAAGTGATAAAGACTCAAACTGATTATTTGTCAAGTTAATCATTAAATATGATTTGAATGATAATGAATGCCATGCATGAGATTTACATTTCTCGCAGATATACACATATTGATTAAAATGTTTCATGAGAATCGAGTCTAAATTTTTAATAGATTCGGGACTTTTTATGGCTAAATTGATTGAACAATAAAAATCTTTAACATCAAAATATTCACAATCAAAACAATATACATTCACGGACAATGAATAATGTTGTTCCATTAATTTAGAAAATAATACTCCTACAGTATCTGTGATAGAAATAAAATCATCTTTCAGATAACCACACTGTGATAGTAAATGAGCTCTAGCACTATACAAAGCATTTATGTTTCCTGTACTACAGAAACTCATCACAATTTTCATTAGGCAATGTTCAGAACAGATCACACAGTCAGAATCATTACAAAAGTCTCAATACGATTTAAAGCTTTTATAAGAAAAACACATGACTTCAACAATACTGTCGAAAGCAGATGAATTAACAAATACGCATTTCTTTTTATTTATTAATCTTGGAGCCATGCAATTTGCATTGCGAATCAATGACTCTTTCCGTTTGCCTTTTAGTTTGTCAGCAGTTTGTTGATGACAGATTTTCATGCTTGGACAAGGAGCGAGGTATTTACTCTTTTTGACATACCTTTCTTCATATTTTTTATCCTCTTCTAATTTCTTTGACTCTTTCCATTCTGTCAGTATTCTGGCTACCTTTTCAGTTTTCTCACTTGACAAATAATTGTGGTCAAGCAAAAAACTTTTTGATAAATGCTGTTCATTTTCTTTATTGTAATCAACTAGCTGGTCTAACTCAATTTCATCTTTTTCGCTATCCTCCATTTGTAGGTCAAAATCCAACAGTAAGTTAGGTGTAGTTTCAATTACTGGTTCTGATAGAAAATTATCTTGAATGATTGGAAAAGATATAGAATCCTGTGATGATGGGTGGATGCACGACGACTGATTTGGAGTTGAATTGGCATTTCCAAGAAGTATATTGTTACTCGAACTATCTCTATCCATAGGCTTCTCAGAAAAATCAGATTTCACATTCGAATTTTTTGTCATCTTCACTTTAGACTCGAAATGATCGATTCTTACATATTCAGTATTCTGGATATCTTCAATAATTGGAGAAAATATAGAACCCTGTGATGATAGATGAATGCACGACAATTGATTTAGAGTTGAGTTGGCATTTCCAAGAAGTATATTGTTACTTGAACTTTCTCTTTCCTCGGGAGAATCAGATTTCATATTTGCATTTTTTGTCATCTTAATTTCAGACTCAAAAATTTGATCAGCCTCATCTGTATGATTGTTCTGGCCAGAAATCCGACCTTTCCAGTTTTCCTCTTGATTTAAACAAGAAAAATCCATTGATGGCAGTTTTTTTATCTTGCAGTTATTTTTTTTTCATTAATAAATGTTCTTCCTTTCTGAGTATTCAAATGAGCTTGTTCAACATCAGCAATCAAAAATTCTGACACTGACCTTGGAGTCTTATCTTCCAAAAGAGATAAATAATTGTTTGTGGTGCATGTAAATGAATTTGGAATAGTTACATTATCTGTGATACCATTTAAAATTCTTGTCCAACTTGGAAATGCTATTAAGAAAATCTGAATAACTTCATCGTACAATTCCTCACAATAGAAAGCGTTAATCGCATGAGATGCATCACTAGAATTTGCAAATGATCGTAATTTCAACGAATCGATATAATTTGTTAATACATTCTGATCAATGTCATTAAGAAATTGTCTTCGCCAATAGTTTGAAGATATTTTGAATTTTCAGTAGATACAAACAAATTTTCCCATTCTTTATAAGAGTCAGAGACAGCATTAGATTTTACATATTTTATCAATATGTTTCTGCTTATAATTGTCTTTTCAGTTTCATTCGAGTTTCATAATAAAGTTAGCATGTTGACTACCGCTTCCTCAAAATCTTGTTTATCTTTTACGATACTTAAATAGATAAAACATTTTGAATAAAATGTTTTAAGAACATGAGATTTATTTTTAAAACTTTTTGCCATTTGCAGAACCTTGATCATTGTGTACACATCGATCCAAATTATTGTTACAGGCAATTCTTCTGTAATTTTTACCATGTACTGATAACATTTCAAAAGATATTTTAGAAATGAATATCTATTCATGGATATAGATATTGCGTTCAGGATATTTTTACAAAGTGGAACATGAATCAATCGTAGACAAGGCACTTTGTTTTTCAAAAATTCAAGACAAAAGTCTTCAATACATTGCTCATCTATACAACTAGCTGCTACTTAAGCTATACCAATAGTGTTGGATTGAAAGCTGCAAGCAAGTACAAAATAACACAAATCTCCTGTTTAAGTATTTTTTAATCTAGAATTCTTCATCAAACCATTCAAGACAAGAAAAGAAAAAGTGGCATCTGTTTTTGCTAAATCCTTGTACACATCTATTTGAGCACTCGACCACCACATAATGTAAAAAGGTTTGATTGATAATTTTTGGATGACTGAATAATACCTGACATCATCAATCATCTTCGTAAGAGGTTGAAATTGATCGCTATCAAGATCTTCAGATTTTTCAGTATTCATTAGTCCTTTCTCTTGGTCATCATTTCTCTCTTCGTTAAGAATCGACATATGATATGGATTCGAAACTATTTGAGGATCAATATTCTCAAATTTCTGGTATTTATATGCTCTCAAATCATCCTGTATATTATTTCGGTTCTTTTGCACAAATAGGTACAAGAAAATTTCTCTCATTCCAAGTTGGAGAGCAACCGTTTTCCAAACTGGTTGACTTGATTTTTTCAATTTTTGTTGATCATCAAAAATATGGAGATCTTTTAAAGCATTATAAATATCTACACATGGAACTTTGGGGGGAAAGGGCATCATGATTTCTTTTTTGACTTGTCGTATCCATGTAAATACTCATTCAAGTACTGGACCATCTGACGGAGTGTCTGACCATTCTGCGTTTGAAAATTAAAAAGTTTGAAAAAATAAAATGGTTCGACTGATGAAATTGTAATGTACAGCAAGTGAAATATTGTGTTTTAACAAATTTTGAACAATCGATGACAAGATCATAATTAGATTATTGCTTAAACTCATATAGAAATATGAAAATTCAATATTGCACTTGCCGTACACTATAAGGGTCCTTTCACAGTGGGTATAAGAATTATTTGCTTACTCCAAATTCTCGAGAATTTTCCGTTCCGCTGGAGTACATCGAAGTAGACAGATAATATTTCCAAAGCACTATGAGCAGTATCAGAATAATTCACAGTTCGTCACCTGCTCGAACTGTTTCCAAGTAATGCATCGGAGTGGCGCGCTCGGTCCGAAACGGTTGTATGATGAAGGTTTCCGGAGCACACAGAACTAACCGTTAATATTTTCGTGGAGCTCCGAGCTCTCTGTTAATATTTTAAAAGCCATTGACCTAAAAACCTTGTAATTTCTTGCTTGTGTGAATGTTCAACCAAATTGTTTGATAGGTTATAACTGCGGTTGTGTGTCTTGCACGCTATCCGTCGGTCTAGCCGCTAATGAGCTCTGGTGACTCCAGCGCATACTAACGGTCTGGTCTGTTCGAGCGAGCCCTGTTCTACTGGACAATGTGCGCTCTCCCGCCCCCCCTGTCGTTCGATCAAGCGATTCATGTTGTTCGATGTTCGATGTCTGATCGCGCATGCCCGATGTCTCCGTGCAATCGTGCATTGCTCGGAATTGCTCAGACTGCGCAGAGATGGCGCGCGCTTGCTCGATGTAATTGCTCGGACTTTGCAAAGATGGCGCGCGCTTGCTCGATGTTGCTCGAACTCCGCAGAAATGGCGCGCGCATGCTCGATGCTGCTCGGACTGCGATAGAGATGGCGCTAACTGCTCCTGGTTGCGCGTGCCGCCGGTGCCGCACGGATTTTTGATTGGACTGTACGAGCTATTCCATATGTGCTCGGGCTGTCCGGATGTGGCGCGCGCGATGCTAGGCTTTTGCTCGAGTAGCTGCAGTATTTGATCCGATATTCGATCCATCAAAAAAGGCAATTGTCTGTCCAACTATGATGATTACCTGATTTTGTTTTTTATAATTGTGTGATAATAGTCAGATTTGGCCCCAAAACATTCTGCTACTAATTTTTTTTATCGTATATACCTTAGGAGCTGCAAGTTATTGGTAAGTTTTAGGTTGAATTTTCCTAGTGAGATTATCGATTGCTGATTTCATCCAGGGAAAAATTCATATTGTTTAGAGTCCCCAATAGTAAGCGCAAATTCCAGGAAAAATGTAATTTCATCCTAATCATTGGAAATTTCTTTATATGACATGAATGTACATAATTGGAAATAGATCTCCGGAGGTTTATGTCTAGGAGGGTGAACCTGGCTGCAGACAATATCCAATAGCTAGAATCACTACCAATGATATTGTGTGATTTTTTTCTTGTAATTATTTTTCAAACAGTTAACTCTTGACTCAGTCAATATCCAGGTAGTTGGAGACACCTGCGATGCTGATTTAGTGGTATACTCTCCAGGAATTCTCCATTTATCAAGGCTCTGAAAACATTTGCGTTGTTAAAGTAGCCACCGACGTTGTCCCTAGGGTGTACTCGAATTTCCAATTTCAAAATGTCACCCTGCATCCAAACTGTAAATAATTTACAGAGCTTATAGAGAGAAGGTTTCGCCAAAGCGAGATATTCAAACGTGCACTGAATTTATGAATATACGCAAGTTATCTTTATGCACATAATACTAATCGAGCGATTCTGCATATCTTCAGAAAATGTTGAATACTGCCAGTGCAAAAAAATGGCGGTATGCTTGATGTTTTTAAATTTCACATGTCAACCCCAAAAAGTTTTTGATTGTTCCATTTTCATTTAAATGAAATATTATGATCGTCATATTCCCCTATGACGTGGACTATTTTTTACAAAAAAAAAAACAAATAAAATGAGAATACTCACAATGATAGAAATATTGCCGATGATTCAATGATTGAATCCGTAAGCAACTACTATATTCTTGAACAAATAAAATGAGAATAGAAATATCGGAGGAATGCAGTTCAAGATTATCACTAAAAGCACTATACAAGGCTTCCAGTGAAAGGAAAGTAACTTCGTAATTTTTTGGTTTTTGGTGTATAATACTTTATTACAAATCGTTTACTCATTCAAACACACAATATCAACTACTATGATAATAATAATGTTGATACAACGAAAGAAATGTATAATAACTAGGCCCGCACATAGATTTCAATTGAAAAAAAATTCACTTGGGTTGTTTGAGAGAGAGACGCATTCCTCCGTGTCGACGGGTTAGCCCCTCGCGGACCCATGAATTGAAGATTCATGGCGGCGGGCGCCCGGACACGGTGGATACGCCTCTCTCCCCTCAATAATACAATGCGTACAAAATTTTATAAGCGGTATAACAATTGCACATATTGTATCAATTACTATATTTCCACACAATAAATGTAGCCTGATGATGCCAGTACACAATGCTGGTGAATTTTCGCTGTCCTTCACTTCCCAGGGATTGGCCCCTAAAGATCTTTAAATCCTCTAAACTTTTAAGCATTCAAGATTGCTATATATGTATGTACAATATTATTGTTATATGGTTCACATAACATGAACATTTTCTTGCATCTTGTTTACAAAAAATCTGACTTCACTAATGTATCTTAGAATAACGAAATGAAAATTAATTTGTATAAAATGAATCACTTTTGCCAGATATTTGTTTGAATATGTACTTTGAAGTTACATTTTATTTATTTTTTATCCAAGGGTCATTGAATTTACGAGATTGCGAAACAAAAGCTCCACCCTGTGAGCTGTTGCATGTGATTATTACGTTCATCTTTGGAGTAATAATGAAATAACACATACAGGATTTTTTCAACAAGCGAGGATTTTCAAACTCATTCTTAAATAATTTCAAATTCAACACAAAATAAAATCATGATGGATTGTTTCTTTCCTGTTTACCGACACGATCGTAATTTATATATTCTGGTTGTTCGACGGCTTGGTTTGCAATTTCTGGAACAATGTTTGAAACATTTTCTTGAACTATTCCACTGGGTCCTGCAGCGTAAGGGAAAGTAGAGAATGGAGGGAATTGTGATTGTGAGCTTCCTGGATAACAAACGGGTGCATATGGATTATGACCATATGGATCATACCCATATGAATTATATGGCACATTTAGATTTTGACTGTTGCTCATTTCCGTTCTTATCTCCGTCTTTATGTTGCGGTTTCCAATCCTTCGCTTCGTCCTCGACGAACGTTTTTCAGATTCATCAATGATGCAACAATCTAAAATGAACACTAAAATTACATTCTAATAATTTATGATGTATATATGAATATATGTTTGTGTGTGTGTGTGTGTGTGTGTGTGTGTGTGTGTGTGAGTGTGTGTGTTAAAAGTTAATATTAATATTAACTCACCATCGTCATGTCCTACAGTCTTCTCATTTTCGTATGTAGTTTCAGCGAATTTTTCGACAATTCGCGTAATTTCTTTCCTGAACTTCAATCTAGTCCTGTTGTCTATTTTGGTTATAAATGGAATCAGAGTCTTGAAAAATTCTACATCATGACATTCTGGTTTAACTTCTTTTTCTCCAGAATTTACTTCATCACTCTGAACTTCCTCAGTAGTAGATAATTTTCCCGTTTCAAGATCCATTTCCTGGTCACTTTTGCGGGTTCTCTTCATTCTTCTTCTGCTGTCTTGTATTTTATTTGATTCGTCAGGAGACGCAGAGTCACTATCAAATTCACAGTTATCTGTGATCAATTTACCTGAGTTCCCCGGTAATTTTGCCGGTTCTGTGCTTTTCATGAGAAAACTCAATCGATCGAAATGAATCCAAGTTGATTTATTTCCTGAGGATCTGATGATACTGATTCCGTTTTTCTTCTTCTAATCAAATATTTCCATTTATTCTGACAATCGATTTCTGAAAAGTTGTACTCATTACCGTTTAAGACATAGAATGTACATTATAAGAATAGTCTAACATGAACCATCGACAAGACTCTAGTAATTTTAGTCGTATCATCACCTGAATACTTATGGATAAGTCAATGTTCAGAAAAATTGTCACAAGGAAATGTGAAAACTGTAGAGCGTATATATGTCGGCCAAGAAAATTATTTCGAGCCAGTTTTCACATTCTCAGAACAAGATATCGGACTAGAATAAGTATGTTGTTGATTTTTGAAACATTTTAAAATGTGATTGACCAACGAGTATTTTGAGTTAAACCATTTCAGAGTGAAGAAAAAGCTATCATTTTGTCAGTAAATGTAATCAAATTAACTAATCAGAATTCACTTATATGTTCAGTTGAAAATGTTGTTCTAGAAACATGATCAGAATCTCATATAAAAATATTGAAAATCATTTGAATTATGCTATGTTTTGTATCGCGATTGATAATTCATGTGGTCTTATTTTGAGGTTAAAGTAGTCAAATTCAAGTTATGACATACATTACTTGAATTTGACAGTAGCTTTAATTATTTTAATAAAAAATTTTCCTTACTTTCTTTACCCAAATTCTTTGCGATATCTTCCCAATAACGACCTTTTTTGATAGTACTTTTGTATTCTGGATCATTAACATCCCAGATGGCTCTCTTTTCTTTTACATGAGCGATTAGTAAACTTTCTGTATCTTCTGACCACATCTCAGAACGAAGATTAACTACCTACAAAAATTATAGGCAGCAAAGACGGCAGGCACCAAAAACAGCAAGGCGGCAGAAACGGCAAGCTGCAGTCACAGCAGTCAATGAAGAAAGACTGCAGAGAAACGAATAACCTAAGATTTGAACAACTTGTGCTTTCCGTTTGTCAAACGGATGACTGTCGCGCTTTGCTGGAGCTCGTCTGACCCGGCGCGGGATCTTTAAATTATAAAAACGTACAATTTATATTTAAATGAATAATGTCAAGTCATATGTTTACGAATAAAATTAAATATCATACTTTGAAAATTCGAGAATTTTTGTTTTTTTTTTCTAGTAACATGTAAGTCATATTCCTTTGTAACTGTAGTGTATGTGGTTATCACAACATTTAATTTTGCGAGTCTTCTTTCTCTTATCACTGTATTTGGTTTCCCATGATATTTATACACACTCAGTAAATTACTCTTTACTTTTGATTTGATTTCTCTCATCAAAAATGAAAATCTTGAACTAGTACCAGATGATTTACTATTAATTCTGCCTTCTGGAATTCCTTTACTGCTGTTGTTGCGTGAGAAAGGTTCTTTGAATGAGTTCTTTTTAAGAGTAACAGTCTCATTAAAAACTTTCTTTCCAGCTAATGGTTCAAGTGAATCTGTTACATTCATCATTCTTTCAAGAGTAACAATACTATTAGGATTCAGAGTTGAATTCATGATGGGTACGGGTCTCCCAATTGCATCTTCATACATGGAAGTAACAGTTATTTGTATCAAACATTTTGAAATATTTGCTTCCTTTGCAACTGGTTCATCGTCAGATAAATTCTGTTTTGCAAATCTCTCAATTGTTACAGTAGTATCAATGTCGCCATTACGTTCCTCAAGTTTACGTTTTGCTGATATTCGTTTTGATCTTCCTGAATCAAGCGTTTTATTTCCAACAGAACCTGGTCTTGAATAATTGTTAACATCGTGGGTCTGATTAATCTTTATTTTAGATTTCTTCTTGTCAATTTTCATTTGCTTCGATGGTCTTACATTTTCATCTTCTGAACTAGCCAAGGATTCTTTTGGTCTTTTAGTTCGACTTTCTTTAACAATTTTCTGGAAAATATAAATTTATAAAAATTATATTGGTTGTGTGTTTCACAAGAAATTGAAGTTTTTATGCACCAAAAATTGAATAGTAAATGAAAGTATCGACAAATACTCAATTATTACAACAAACTTATTAATATTGTGAGATGTAAATAATACTCTTGAACGAGGGAAGATTCATTCATTGATAAATTTATCAGTACAACTTGAATCAACAGAATGAGTGCGATTTGATGCAAGTAAGCGAGTTCAAGTAAAAACCTTCTCAACAAGTGGATCACTGTCTTCTTTGGATGGCCTTCTGAGCTTGACGGATAGACTCAAAGACTGTTGCTTCTTGATGTTGTCAAGAAGCAACAGACAAAAATTGTCCATAAGGTGTATCAGGGGTGGATACATGGTAAGGAGAAAGAATTTCTTGAGGTGTTTTATCGTTGATAAGATCATTGAGCCTCTTGTTAACGATAGGCGTTTCATTCGGACCCTGGTGTATAAGAAATTTATGGAATTTAATAATTCAATTCATACTCAATAAAAGTACGGTATTAAAAATATCCTCACAACAAACACTGAGCGTTTGGGGGTTGGTTCTGTAGGTGGTTTCATAGTTTTATTTTCGTTATTTTCGTCATTAGTCGTTGTTGTATCTGGTCTCTTAGGTGCTATTGACAAAAATTGATTTTGTTAAATGAGAAGAGATAGGTTAAATCAAGCATCGCTCTAAAGATTCAAAATTACTTACCAACAAAATTACCCATGGTTTCTCCTACTAGAAAAAGAGTTTCATCTACTAGCTTCATCTCAGAAGCACACTGAAGTAACCATTCTGCAGTCACTGCAGGAAGTCTCCACTTGACTGCTGCATTATATTTGTCACCCTGTGGCAGTGGACATATCAGATGAGTACTACTCAATGTGTTCTTCTGTAAATTTGTTTTACGCGCAAAAACATCTTGGTATCTACAATACAAAATTTAATTACTCATTGTGATGACTCCGATTGGTTTCATTCTTGAAAGGTATATTAACTTAGAACTCTACTATCTCGAAAAGTCGAAGTTGTTTCTTAAAACAAATATATTGATGAGAATCAGAATCAATCATTTTGAATCACAAACCTGGCTCCGAGTTCTTCTGAAAGGCTTGACAAATAAGTTCTCTCAACACCACTATATGTACTCATACCAATTACACAATTTGCCAATGGTTTGATAGCTGGTGGAATAATTATGGGTTTGTGGTAATATGATACTCCAACCAATTTTTCATTGTCAATACAATCTTCCTGCATAGATAAAAAATCAAGCACATTATTACAAATTATATTACTATAAATAACGAACTTAATCCGAATGCACTTACAATAAATAAATTTGAAACTATTTCTCCCACGGTGTGCCTCATTTACCAAAAATTGACTAGTAAATAAAAGTATCTACAAATACTCAATTATTACAATAAACTTAGTAATATTGTGAGATGTAAATAATACTCTTCAACGAGGGAAGATTCATTCATTGATAAATTTATCAGTTCAACTTGAATCAACAGAATGAGTGCGATTTGATGCAAGTAAGCGAGTTCAAGTAAAAACCTTCTCAACAAGTGGATCACTGTCTTCTTTGGATGGCCTTTTGACCTTGACGGATAGACTCAAAGACTGTTGCTTCTTGATGTTGTCAGCTGCCTTGACAGACGCTCCTCTCTTGGACCTTCCAGTAGTGGCTTCTGATGGAAGACTAGTAGTGGTTCCGATAGAATTAACGTAACCCGAGTGTACAGTTAGTATTATTTTTATGTTAATCTTTTTTATCAGAACCTATTAAATACTCAACACTTTAAGGGGTTACATACACCTTAAAATTAATGATTCTTGTACAACAGAAAAAAATAACTATTATCAATTTTTTTTTCAAACAAATTTTTTTTCTAGATTCTGTACACTAGTTTTAAACTTTTCCACAGAAAATATATCCCAAAAGTGCATTGGAATATTTTATATAGTCATATATCTGTATTAACTCTAATATCACACTTGTCGTAAGATCCAGCAAGCTGAGGTCCACGTATACCACTTTTGCCAAATAGATTATGTTTGTGACATCAATACTCATATCCGGAACCTCAGTCGCTAAGATCCAATCAAGTTTGACCACCCAAGTCTGTAGGCTTATCGAATACAATGATGAAAAATCAAGAAAACAGCTATTTCACTGGTTTGGTCACACGCTTATGGGGTCAAACTTGATTGGATCTTGGCGACTGAGGTTCCGGATATGAGTATTGATGTCACAAACACAATCCACATTACAAAAGTTGTATACGTCAACCTCAGCTCTTTGGATCTTACGGCAAGTACATCACATATGTCAAAATCACAGTTTTGAGAAAAACACATTTTAAAGTTTAATTTCATGAACAAATCACAGTCACTTATGATATCACATAACTTCACTACTAAAATTGCTCCTTAGTATGCCCCTGCTTGATAGGAATGATCAGACACTCCATGCCTGAGTCTTCTTCTCAGCGTGCGAGCTTGGAGAGTTGATGCCTCCACTCGACTATCCATTACACGAATCCTAATTTCATTCTTCTTGGCAGAATAGATACTAGCACTCGTACCAGGAACAATACCTAATGCACTCATCACATCTAGAATAACATTAGCACTATCATTACAACTTGCTACTGGGGAACTTCTATTTTTTTTCTTCTGTGCTGACATAGCCTTCAAAACAAAAAAATGAAATCATGGATAAATTTTTGTCTTCAATATTTATTCAAACAATTATGAATTCAAACAGATACTTACTACTAATGACTCAGCAACATGAACTATTCTCTTTTATATTTCTATTTTTATTTTGAGAAAATGAGAGGTTAACCCCAAAATAGCCGGTAGTTGATAATCAAAACAAACTTGAGAGTAAGGGCTATTCCACACTCATGGTTCAGTTTCACACATGAATTTTGAAGGTCTGTTCACATAAAGTATTGTCATTCTTACACTAAAAATGGCGGCACATATCGCTTTAACCGAAAATAGTCAAGACCTTGCCGCGGGAAACACAAAACATTGGCACTCGAGTCATTCATTGCGAATTATATTAAATAAATGTTCTATAGGCTCATGCTTTGTGATAATTTGAATCATGATTAGCAATAGGTAGAAAATTTTTTTTACAATTGAATATTGTTTTTTTTTGATAATTAAGCATTATAAAATTGATATAAAATATTTTTCTGCAGAGAAAAGAAATTAAATCAGCGTTGTTATTGAAAATCATCATTTTTGGCGGTTTTTGCCTCAAAACATGACTTGAGTTAATCTCGCATAACTTTTTAAGGACGCCGAATTTTCGAAAACGGGTTTTGGCATTCGAAAGAGGAAATCCAAATACATAAAAAAAAACATGGAAAAAAAAATCGATTTTTTTCAATTTTAAGGTGTATGTAACCCCTTAATGTACATTTTTAGGAGCTGTACAGATTTGTCTGATGCTGATATGGAAATATCCATTATTAGAGGTATCAATTATACAAAAGAAAATGATACATAAGTCATATTTGAGCTACCCTGGCCTAGCGAAACTCCTACAATTGACAGGACTTCCACAATTAGGGACAACAATAATCCATAATATGATACAGTTTTTCCTTTGACTGGCATCATTGACCGCAAGTCGAGGCAGTGTCAAAGAGTTTTCAAAAGACATTCTCTCAAATGTCAAGTTTGGTCCAATGGGTAATAAAATTATGCTTAATAATTTATCATTGACAACTTCTGATAAAATACACTGATACGCATCATGGCACTATTACAGTCTTTTGCACAATAGTACATCATCTCTGTTTGATGAATATTTAATTGTATGATTTAACGTATGCTTCAAGAAACTGTTATAAGCTGTATCCTTTTAGGTTTTCTCAAATTTAAAATTTGAACACCCATAGGCGGGATAATTGGAAATTTGTTATAGATTTTCAGGATTAAAATTGATAAGATTGTGCATTTTTTTGTCCAGGTGAACTTCTACGGTGGCTTTAACAAAGTCATCCTCTTCGAAGCGTGGAAAATTTCATCCTTAGCCGGCTTGATTGGATCTATCATAGGGATCGTGATCATGGACGTTTTATACGAGGGGCTGAAGTATTACAGGGAATACTTGTTTTGGAAAACGTAAAATGCCTTGCAGTACACAGGAGTGTATCGATGCTACAAGAGAAGAACGTCGCAAACTATGAGAATCGAATCGTCCAGTAAGTTCAATAGATGAAGTTACAATATCCGATGATCAGTTTATATCTCAGAGCTGGCAATCCATCGATCCCTCTCGTAACGATGAACTATCGATTTTACTTCGCATTGCGGAAAGAGCGAAAGAATACCAGTTCTGTTGCAAAGAAGACCAGGGAGCGTTGATCGACTCATTCTTTTCTACTTGTCTAGTTCTGAGACTGATACTCGAGTTTAGTGACCGTACTACATACACACACATACACACATAATATATATATATATATATATATATATATGATAATTAAAGGATTATGCTATGTAGCTATAGATATACGAATTATCGCAAACTCTGTCGACTGTACTGCAAGATCAACACAAGACTGGACATGCTAAACAAATCGTTCAATTCTGTCTTCTCTTTTTTGAATTTACATTTTCGATGGAATGGTCGAGAGCGAACGTTGACGAATCGTTGACTGTTTCAGCACTTGCACTTGCTAAACCACGTCTCGAAGTTTTATTAATCATATCATATTTTATTCTGATCTACCCCGATACATTTTGATCCCTTCTGATCTATTTTCATCCTTTCTGATCTATTATCTATTATTCTGATCTATCACTCTAAAACAACTGTACATAACCTTTCGGACCGAGTTAACTTTTTCCTCGCATCAATAGTTTTCTGCCTGGAAAACTTGGAGTGAGTATAGATTATTATAGATTGTCTCAGCATTCCTTGTAAAATTAACGAGATTTTGCAATTATTTTTATAATTAATAATAATCATAATTCTTTTATATTAATTCTTAGAGTTCTTGTCAGAAGAGGCTTCTTTGGGCTAGCTTCTTTTTGATAATTTTAAATAGAATTATGGCTGCGCATCGAGTTTTCTTAGGTATCATCTGACATGATGTTTTTCCAATATTCATCTTACTTGCCTTCTCAACAGGTGGTTTATATCCCAAGTTTTGGATAAATGTCTACAACGATGATAACGGTAGCGACATAATCATCATCAAACAAGGTGAGACGAAATTATAGATGATAATATCACGATGAAATTGTAGTCATGAAATTATAGTGTACGGCAAGTGCAATATTGAATTTTCATATTTCTATATGAGTTTAAGCAATAATCTGATTATGATCTTGTCATCGATTGTTCAAAAATTGTTAAAACACAATATTTCACTTGCTGTACACTACAAGTTCATCAGTCGAACCATTTTATTTTTTCAAACTTTTTAATTTTCAAACGCAGAATGGTCAGACCCTAGACAACGAGAAATCAAGATGCCTTCTATTCATGAAAATGTTGGGAAAGCTCTCCAATTTTTCATTACTATAGACAAAAATCATTGGAATACCATAAAGCTCATAGAAGTCAAATCTAAAGACAGAATTGGACTGCAACTTCAAAGTGGGTGGACGGATGTAGTTGCAGATGAAATTTATAACTATTTTAATACGCCTTTGTCTTGCGCTTTCTTCTTTAAAAAATGTCAATTTTTCAAGAAACCAGGTTATCCTTATTTTAAATTCAATGGAAAATGTAATGAGTGTGGAAACACAGTCATAGGTGAATGCTCATCATTAGGAGATGATGGCGCAAACGGAGTTAAAGTAAAAATTCAAACGTTTGACTCAAGAGACAAACCTCATGTCAGAAAACGGAGATTAGCAAATATGAAAAGAATGGAAGCTAAACAAGAATTGATTTTTATGTCCGGGACGAAATATCGTCACCGACAGGCCGCTCTGTGTTTAAGTGAGTCATTGAATACTGAATCACCTTTTATGAATCGCACTCTCACGTACAGTAAGGCAAGACAAGAAGCTCGTGATGAAGATATTGGACTGCAAAACTATCCTGGTGATGTACTTCAATCTACTCTGAAAATCATGGAAGATGATTCATCTATTCGCAAGCTTTCATACAAGCCGTTCCTTGTATGGTATTGGAGCAATAATCAAATTAGATTATGGGTAGAAGCTGAACGTTTGAATACCGCCATTTCGATTGACGCATCAGGAGGATTCGTTAAGTCTGTGAAGATAAATGAGAAAAATTGCCCCGCAATATTTCTATACAATATAACCTTCAGATTTGATCATAAAATATACTCCATATGCCAAATGTTGTCTAGTCGACATGATAACGTTACCATAAAATTGTGGTTGACCGGTTGGATCAAAAGTGGTGCGCCCATCCCACGTCAAGTCTTTGTAGATTGCTCTTATGCACTCCTTCATGCGATATTCCTCGCATTCAACAATTGTGACTACGTGCAGTACCTGAACAGATGTTATGCTTGTATAATAAAAACAAAGAAAGATTTACCATACTGTTTGGTAAAGCGTGATCGTGCTCATCTAATCAAGGCTGTTTCGAGATGGAAGTGTTTTACCAAAGAGCACTGGAAAAAGAAAGAATTAGTTGTCAGGTGCATCGCTTTTTGTTTAGAAATAGAAAATATGGAACTATTAGAAGATGTGATAACATGTCTGTTTGTAGTGTGTTTAAGCGAAACTATCGATGAGTGTACAGAATGCTACAGTCGATTTTCTTGGCTGGAACAACGCATTGGGGATTTTAATCATGATGAACCTTTTCAAAATGAAAGTAATATGACTTTTGGCACTGAGGTAGAAATATTGGAAGAAATTCCAGGACAGGTTTCGGAATTAGTCAAGGCAATCAAAGAGAAATCTCTTGTTTTAGTATGTAACTCCGGAGTTAATTCGTCCAGCATAGAACCAAACCCGTATTATTTACCTGATGTCCTAAATAATCTAGTATCATTGTTTAGTCAATTCCCTGCATTTACGAATATCGTAAATAAGGAATATGCTACCTTCAATCCTGAGAAGGTAGCTACAACGACAGGAGCTGAAGTGTACTACAGAATTATGAGACAGCAATATAAGATGACTCCGGTCACGGTTAACCGTTTCCTTCTGAAACATTTGCTCCTCCTCGATGGAAATACAAAACTCGGAAGAATTGCATTAAAAAATTCAGAGTTAGAACAAAATTTTAAAGTCGATAAAGAACAATTGAAGTCTTCCAAGCCTACTAATGCGATTCCTCAGTTAATTTCAAAATTTTTAAATATGAAGTCATTCAGTTATGATATTAGCTTAGCGAAATATTCTTTAACTTTTGATCAGCAAAGGATTTTATCTGATTGTAATCATATTTTACTCTTGAGTCATTTCCAAACATTGAAGCCATACGAGTATGTAGATGGAAATATTATTGATAGTTTTATGATTGTCAAGTCAAAGACTGAATGGAAAAAAGTTCATTATTTGTCAACTAGTCAAACTAATTTCATATTGGGTGATCGCTGTGACGATGAACACCCAGAAAGTTGGTTGATGTACAACATTCATTTCAATTTCACTGGAAAATTATTTTTACCATATTGCTTTAATACACACTGGTGTTTATTGATAGTCAATTTTGAAAATCAAACGGTCACACATTTTGATCCAATAAATCCAAATTTTAGTAAAACAACTCGAGCAGTTGATAAGTTTTTCAGTTTTGTACGCAAATGCAATCCTATCTCTACTATGCGCAAGGTACTAAAATTCAGCGTAGAAAAACCAAACATTGCAAATCTACCTAAGCAACTTGATTCCTATAACTGTGGTTTGTTCGTAATCTTCTACATAATAATAAGATGGATCCGTACATTTTCCTAGTCCACCTTTCTTGCTCTCGGAAACAATGATATGACAGTTTCGAGGTACATTCAGTATGACGGATCGAAAGGTGGGATCGAGGGCTACATTTACATAAAAAAAAATTTTGAAAAATTCAAGTTGCGGTGGGCGTATGGACAATTTAAAAATTTTTTTACCGATGTCCGGGTGGGACCCCCCTTCAAAAACGTACAAAGGGTTGATTTTTCGAAAATTCGTTCAAGCAGATCGATAGAGGAGCCTGAGCGCTTCCATAATTCATATTGAAAAATTTTAAAATATTGATGCGTGGGCGTATTCTATGTGATGCAACGGGGTGGAATCTGCACTTATCGTGGTGCAGAAACTGCACCCCGCGCTATTCAAATATGCCCCGCTCCTCGCCCAGCGGCCGGGTCAGTCGCCCAGCTCCCACGAGCAGACGCCGCGCCAAGGGTCTTGGTGGTGACCCCCAGCCGCCCGTACCGGGGTACGGGCCGTCGCTGCTCGCGTAGTGGACGCTTTCCTGGGGCTGGGAAGAGCGGGGGGAAAGGGGGGTTGCGGGATCTCGTGCGGCGCTCGCGGTCCAACGGTGCGGCTCACGCCGATTGCTGGGGCTCCGTGGTAATCACCACGTGCAATGAGCCCTGGTTATCACGCACTTAAAGCTAACGGACACTCGCGAACGCGGCTACTCAGTAAGCCGAGAAACTGAGGGTTTCTCGGCCGCGGAGAGTGGGGGATTCGGTCGTAGGTGCGGGAGGTTCGTTAATGAAACGCGAGACACTTGAAATGAAGTTAAAAATAAGAAAAGCCTCTTTATTGAGGTGCAACTCGATATAAAATAATACACTTGCGTTGGTGGGCCGGTGCCCGCCAACGACTTAAAACGCGCGCACGCGCAGAGGGCCGCTCGGCCACGGGGCCGAGCATTCGCTCGCTCGCGGAATTACAAAAATGCGCGCGACTTACAAGTTGCCGCTCGGCTCTCGCCCGCAGGTGGTCGGCGGGCTCGGTGGCTGTTCCCTCTCTCGCCGGTGCCGGTGCTGGTCCTGGCGCACGCGCTCGAGGACGGCTCGGTGTAGCGCGGTCGCGCCTATACCTTCCGCGGGGCTGGGATTGAGTTGCCCCGCGCGCTCGGGGAGAGTAGCACTTTCCCTGAGCAGGTACAGCGCTTGGAGTGTCTGGGGATGGCGCGGAGGCACTCGCACACACACACTCACACGTGTCGTACCCGTCGCGGCGCGGAATGATTGTGTGAAAATCAGCGCGTGGCAATTGGCACTAGAGTCGGCGCGCGAGAGTGAGGGTCCTTCCGTCCTCGCGGGGCTCGCGTGCCGCGCGAGGTGGGAGGTCCTCCCCTCTCTATCTTCTCTCTCGCTCTCTCTCGCAAGACGCGCACCCCCCGAAGGGCCGCGGCGCGTGCCCCCGTCGATCGCGCGTTTCGCGCGCTCGCGCCCGAGCTTCCGGCTCGCCACGTGGCGATCGCGCGATAACGAGTGCTCGCGAAGCACTCGTTACAGTGAACGAAATGGTGTGGTGAAAAAAAAAATTTCATCAATTTTCTCGCTGATGCAAAACCAAAATTATACAGTTTCGAGGTACATTCAGTATGACGGATCGAAAGGTGGGATCGAGGGCTACATTTACATAAAAAAAAAATTTTGAAAAATCCAAGTTGCGGTGGGCGTATGGACAATTTAAAAATTTTTTTACCGATGTCCGGGTGGGACCCCCCTTCAAAAACGTACAAAGGGTTGATTTTTCGAAAATTCGTTCAAGCAGATCGATAGAGGAGCCTGAGCGCTTCCATAATTCATATTGAAAAATTTTAAAATATTTGGGCGTATTCTATGTGATGCAACGGGGTGGAAAACTTATCGTGGTGCAGAAACTGCACCCCGCGCTATTCAAATATGCCCCGCTCCTCGCCCAGCGGCCGGGTCAGTCGCCCAGCTCCCACGAGGACGCCGCGCGACCCCCAGCCGCCCGTACCGGGGTACGGGCCGTCGCTGTGAGCGTAGTGGACGCTTTCCTGGGGCTGGGAAGAGCGGGGGGAAAGGGGGTTGCGGGATCTCGTGCGGCGCTCGCGGTCCAACGGTGCGGCTCACGCCGATTGCTGGGGCTCCGTGGTAATCACCACGTGCAATGAGCCCTGGTTATCACGCACTTAAAGCTAACGGACACTCGCGAACGCGGCTACTCAGTAAGCCGAGAAACTGAGGGTTTCTCGGCCGCGGAGAGTGGGGGATTCGGTCGTAGGTGCGGGAGGTTCGTTAATGAAACGCGAGACACTTGAAATGAAGTTAAAAATAAGAAAAGCCTCTTTATTGAGGTGCAACTCGATATAAAATAATACACTTGCGTTGGTGGGCCGGTGCCCGCCAACGACTTAAAACGCGCGCACGCGCAGAGGGCCCGCTCGGCCACGGGGCCGAGTATTCGCTCGCTCGCGGAATTACAAAAATGCGCGCGACTTACAAGTTGCCGCTCGGCTCTCGCCCGCAGGGTGGTCGGCGGGCTCGGTGGCTGTTCCCTCTCTCGCCGGTGCCGGTGCTGGTCCTGGCGCACGCGCTCGAGGACGGCTCGGTGTAGCGCGGTCGCGCCTATACCTTCCGCGGGGCTGGGATTGAGTTGCCCCGCGCGCTCGGGGAGAGTAGCACTTTCCCTGAGCAGGTACAGCGCTTGGAGTGTCTGGGGATGGCGCGGAGGCACTCGCACACACACACTCACACGTGTCGTACCCGTCGCGGCGCGGAATGATTGTGTGAAAATCAGCGCGTGGCAATTGGCACTAGAGTCGGCGCGAGAGTGAGGGTCCTTCCGTCCTCGCGGGGCTCGCGTGCCGCGCGAGGTGGGAGGTCCTCCCCTCTCTATCTTCTCTCTCTCTCTCTCTCGCAAGACGCGCACCCCCCGAAGGGCCGCGGCGCGTGCCCCCGTCGATCGCGCGTTTCGCGCGCTCGCGCCCGAGCTTCCGGCTCGCCACGTGGCGATCGCGCGATAACGAGTGCTCGCGAAGCACTCGTTACAGTGAACGAAAATGGTGTGGTGAAAAAAAAAATTTCATCAATTTTCTTGCTGATGCAAAACCAAAATTATACAGTTTCGAGGTACATTCAGTATGACGGATCGAAAGGTGGGATCGAGGGCTACATTTACATAAAAAAAAAATTTTGAAAAATCCAAGTTGCGGTGGGCGTATGGACAATTTAAAAAATTTTTTACCGATGTCCGGGTGGGACCCCCCTTCAAAAACGTACAAAGGGTTGATTTTTCGAAAATTCGTTCAAGCAGATCGATAGAGGAGCCTGAGCGCTTCCATAATTCATATTGAAAAATTTGATAATATTGATGCGTGGGCGTATTCTATGTGAACGAAAATGGTGTGGTGAAAAAAAAAATTTTCATCAATTTTTCTTGCTGATGCAAAACCAAAATTATACAGTTTCGAGGTACATTCAGTATGACGGATCGAAAGGTGGGATCGAGGGCTACATTTACATAAAAAAAATTTATTGAAAAATTCAAGTTGCGGTGGGCGTATGGACAATTTAAAAAATTTTTTACCGATGTCCGGGTGGGACCCCCCTTCAAAAACGTACAAAGGGTTGATTTTTCGAAAATTCGTTCAAGCAGATCGATAGAGGAGCCTGAGCGCTTCCATAATTCATATTAAAAAATTTGAAAATATTGATGCGTGGGCGTATTCTATGTGAACGAAAATGGTGTGGTGAAAAAAAAAAATTTCATCAATTTTTCTTGCTGATGCAAAACCAAAATTATACAGTTTCGAGGTACATTCAGTATGACGGATCGAAAGGTGGGATCGAGGGCTACATTTACATAAAAAAAAAATTTTGAAAAATTCAAGTTGCGGTGGGCGTATGGACAATTTAAAAAATTTTTTACCGATGTCCGGGTGGGACCCCCTTCAAAAACGTACAAAGGGTTGATTTTTCGAAAATTCGTTCAAGCAGATCGATAGAGGAGCCTGAGCGCTTCCATAATTCATATTGAAAAATTTGATAATATTGATGCGTGGGCGTATTCTATTTGAACGAAAATGGTGTGGTGAAAAAACAAATTTTCGTCAATTTTTCTTGATGATGCAAAACCAAAATTATACAGTTTCGATGTACATTCAGTATGACGGATCGAAAGGTGAGATTGAGAGCTACATTTACATAGAAAAAAAATTTTGAAAAATTCAAGTTGCGGTGGGCGTATGGACAATTTAAAAAATTTTTTACCGATGTCCGGGTGGGACCCCCCTTCAAAAACGTACAAAGGGTTGATTTTTCGAAAATTCGTTCAAGCAGATCGATAGAGGAGCCTGAGCGCTTCCATAATTCATATTGAAAAATTTGATAATATTGATGCGTGGGCGTATTCTATTTGAACGAAAATGGTGTGGTGAAAAAAACAAATTTTCGTCAATTTTTCTTGATGATGCAAAACCAAAATTATACAGTTTCGATGTACATTCAGTATGACGGATCGAAAGGTGAGATTGAGAGCTACATTTACATAGAAAAAAAATTTGGAAAAATTCAATTTGTGGTGGGCGTATGGACAATTTAAAATATTTTTTACCGATGTCCGGGTGGGACCCCCCTTCAAAAACGTACAAAGGGTTGATTTTTCGAAAATTCGTTCAAGCAGATCGATAGAGGAGCTTGAGCGCTTCCATAATTCATATTGAAAAATTTGAAAATATTGACGCGTGGGCGTATTCTATGTGAACGAAAATGGTGTGGTGAAAAAAAAAATTTTCGTCAATTTTCTTGATGGTGCAAATCTAAAATTATACAGTTTTGAAGTATCTTTTGTATTGCGGATCGGAAGGTGAGATTGAGAGCTACATTTACATAGAAAAAAAATTTTGAAAAAAATTCAAGTTGTGGTGTGTGTGGAAAATTTGTTCGAGCAGATCGATAGAGGAGCTTGAGCGCTTGCATAATTCATGTTGAAACATTTTAAAATATTGGTGCGTGGGCGTATTCTATATGAATTTGTGGTTAAATAAATTGGTTATTTACTTTATTGGTTTATTCTATATAAATTGGTGGTTTACTTTGCGATTTTTATGATTTGGTGAAATGTCGGGTATGTTCGATCGAAAGAACATCGGATGGGCTTGAATATCCATGGGGAGAATTTCGGAGAAATCGATGCGTGGGCGTGAAATATGGAAAAAACTGACTTTTGTCAAGTTGTGCTGCATAAACCGTTAGAAAAATGTATGAAACAGCGTCGTGATGAAAATTCTGATCAGAGGTATCGATAGAGCTCATTGAGCGCTTCAATTTTTCTTTGTTAAAAATCTAAAAATGTCGATGCGTGTGCGTGGAGTATGTCATTGAAAATTGGTGGTTTACTATGTAATTTTCATGCATTCAGAAAAATACGTGAGATTAAAGTCTGGTTCGATTTTGAGTATGTTTGATCGAAAGAACATGGAATGGGCTTTCATATCCATGGCGAGAATTTTAGAGAAATTCTTGCGTGTGCATGAAATATGGAAAAAACTGACTTTTTTCAAGTTGTACCGCATGTTCCGTTAAAAAAATTTATGAAACAGCGTCTTGATGAAAATATCGATTAGAGGTGTCGTGTCCGGCCTGAAGGGCGGACTAGTATTATAAAGAAAAGAAAGAGAAACGCTCTAGGCCCTGGCCTTTCTTGTGCCTGCTTACCTTGTTTGTTATCCCGCTGACAATAATGTTTAAGTTAGTCTCGAGGATTAACAAGCTAGCCTCAAAGATTAACACGTTAATCACGAAGATTAACACGCTAATCCCGAAGATTAACACGTTAATCCGGGGTGGTGAGTTGATACGTTAATCACGGAGATTAACACTCCAATCGTAGAGATTAACACGTTAATCACAAAGATTAACACGTTATTCGCAAGGGTTAACACGTGAAGCGAGATCGCGAATGTTATCGTTATGAATTTACTTTAAGAATACCATTATTAGACGGAGAGAGGGAAAATTCAGAAGAGTAGATGTAATTATTATTAGGTTTATTATAATATATAGAGAAATGGAGAAATACAATATTTTATAATATACTCGGTAGTATCGTACGATATTATGATATTGCGCTAAGTCGCAAAGGGGCGATATAACTTATACTATACTTATACTAACCGTATGAGGTTCCAAGTCATACGTTTATTTAAACAAATGGTATAATTATTATAGGTAACGGTACGAGTTTCCAAGTCGTACAATAAGGGGAAATAAAATATATATATACTTTTAAAATAACTTATCCTTACAATCCCGACTTGTTTAGTCGACTGGCGATAATAATGGCGCACGCAATTTAAACAATCACTACGTCCTTTCACTTAAATTACACTTATTGTCACTAAAACTTAAAGTCACTAAGGCGGAGGGTTTCGAGGTCGTCCTCTTGACGTCGCGTCCAACGACGGGTAACCAGAGCTTCTTCTACACCTGCACGAGACGGCTGGGTGGATAGTTAGTACCCCGAGTCCGCGGGGGAGCTCGTATTTAATGCCTCGGCTCGTGTCAGGTGCAACAGTCAGCTCGATCTGTCGCCCAATCGGGGAGCGCGACGCGTCAATCGGGCGATCGCGAAATCCTCCGTCTGCACATTTTTTTCGGCCAATGCCGATGACCGCTGGCCTTCCGCGGCACGTGCACGGGACGCTACACCTCCCCCCCGAGAATATTCTCGCCCCGAGAATGGAATGGGATGGTAGGGATGTTAGTGTTGTGAATAGGAGATGTTCATTGGTCTCGGCGGCAGAACCCGCACACGTAACGTTCTAGGTCGATATCCTTCGGAATGCAAATTTCTTCTCCATGAAAAATTTCGCACACGGTGCAACGACGCCATCCTGGATTTTCTTGGTGGCCGGGTTCCTTACACTCAGAGCAGATGGTCCCCTTTTCCACTTTCGCTTCGAAGTTCGTTTGCGCAGTTTTCCTTTTGTTCATTTTCCGCTTGGCCTTGACGGCTTTCTTTGCCCGCTCATTTCGGATGTGCCAATTCTCCCAGTGTTGCTCCTGTTCTTTGGCGGGCAACTTTTCTATTTCGGCCTTGGTCAACCTATTCGATGTACCTTTCCGCTTTTTTGGTTCACTGATGGAGCAGGGGGGTGGATTTGGTGAGGGACTTGTCGATTTGGTGGCTCTCATTCCGGTTTCAATTGCCTTGATGAGTCCTTCGGCTGTTTGTTGTACCAAGTGTGTCTTGTTGTCGTTGAATTTTTGCATCGGTTTTTCTAAATTTTTGGCAGGTGGCGTTTGATCCAAAAATAAATCTTGTCTTGGAGGTGGTGTCTCTCCGCGAGGAGTGATTGGCCTTGAAGACTCCGAAAGATATGACGATATGGGAGAATATGCTCGTCCATTTCCTGCGCTGCTGGTAGTAGGCTGCTCCAGGAGACGATTCACATGCCCCGATCCTCCTGCTTCTAGCTGTGACAGCTGCGAGGCGGTCACGACTGTAATGGACGAGTCGTTTATATCTACGTTATATGTCTGCGTAGTTTTCCTCGGGTGTCGGTGGGTGAAAGGCGGCTCTCTTTCTGCTCGTTCGCCTGGGTAGATGATCCAGAATTTCCGAGACCTTTGGCAGTCGTGCGTCATTGGTTAAAATGGCACGTGCCTGGATGCAGGATGTATGTGGGGGTATCGAGAGTTGGCGATAGCCCCGCGCATGCGTCGCGCTACAGCAAGCAGTGCTGGCGACGCGGTCCGTACCGGCGATCAGTCCGGCTGGAACCGACATAGCGATAGCATAAGAATCAGTCCTGTAACTACACAGCAACTAATAAACTCCTAATCATTTCCAGAACAATCTCTTGGTTCTTTCTGACCTTCTTACGTGGGCCCCTCGATCCCACATTGGTGACCCCGACTGGAGTATTCTAGAAGAGGAGCATCAGGAGTTGCGGACTTGCTGTTAGCGGCGTCGACGGCGGATTTCAGCGGGCCGGCTTTGTTACCGCCATTTTTGCGAGCTGCCGTGTCTTCTTCCCGCCCGCCCTCGACCGTTGTTGCCGCGCTGCTTTTCCCGCGGACTTTTTCTCCGCGTCCTGTTTGCTGTGGCTGTTCTTCAGCTTGCTGTGGCTCAGGTGAGTTTTCCATTTTCTTTTTCCGAAAACTCACCCAATGTGTTGTATATATTTTTCAAAAATACACACATTGATATAATTATATATCGAGCCAGCGTCCTTTGTGACGCAATAATTTTATTATTTGTCTGGTTCCAGCAGACAAAAACCTTATAAATTCTTTTGTGCTTTTCACAAGAATTTATATTGTATAACTTTTATTTCTCTCATTCGACATTTGTCGTGAGACAGTATCCAATCGGATTTCTCT
>JAJGQD010000064.1:0-32922 GCA_020882685.1 Aphelinus atriplicis
CTGAATTTACTTCATGCTTAGAAATAGTGGTTCCTCTTTCAGCTTTTTTTTTATCATTTCGACCTTCTCTCTCACGCGATTGACGTGCCTATTGATGATAAACCATTCTCCTTCAAATGTATCATATTAGGTCTGATTAGAGAAAAAGTTTTCAAAGTACATGTGGTACTTACTCGAATTTTCTTTATCGGTTCCTTCTAACGAAGTAAAAAGTTATTGTATTACTACTTATGAACCCAATGCAACAGAAGCTAAAACATTTTTTGTGTTATTCTCTAATTTACCTGTGTAAATATCGAGGTCATAGGTGTATCTATTAAAAGAACTAAGTGCCCACATCTTTATTCCAAACCTGATAGGCTTGTTCCTGATACAATGCTTGATACCAAATCTACCGAAATATTTCACCATTACCTCATTTACCGATAGGTTGTAGTCAAAGAAATCAAATTGCATGCGATTCTCACGGACATGTCATACATCGTTCTTACTTTCCCAAACTTTGTCAGTTGGATTTTCATCCTGATGTTTTCAAAATTGGATATTTCCCTTGATGGTGGTTATTTCTCGTCATAAGTTCGGTAATGATTGGAAACTCTAGGATTTGTTTTGTTGACCAATAATCATATAAACGTTTTCTAGAATTGAAAATAGAAATCATTATGATTACAATAAATTTTTCTAGATCATTTTTAGACAAATCGAAATGATTCTCAACAGTAGCTTCCACAACATGATTCTTCATCGATTCCGAAAAGAATAACTCGAATGATTCTAAGGAATTTTTAAAAAACAATAAAGAAATAGCTGACATTGGAGTCGTCCTCAATATCAGAAGATATATTATCCAGAGTATCATCTTCCCAATCGTAAATATGATTCGGCTCCGACAATTTTTGAGTACTTGTGTAAGTACTTTCTACATGTTCGTAAGAACCTGTAGAAACATCATAAGATGTTATATCTTTTTCTAGATCAACATTTGAATCTCCATCTGAACTTTCATGATCAGCAGGAACAAATGCTGTATCGACATATTGATCTTCTTCAATGTCAAAATCCTCAATTAAATCAGGTAGATCCCAAACTCTCCCTCTCGACATTATCAATTGCATTATTGACACAGAATAATGTGATCTATTTCTATTAAAAGTTCTATTCTTAAAGTCTTGTTTCGAAAGATAATTTTTTTTCAATCGATGTACTACCGTTAGCCTGCCATTCGAACGTGATCTCTAACACGGGAGGTTTTGAAAAAAAATAAGCTCATCTAATTGTAGCATGCAACACTACGGTATTCCGCAGATCTGCATCTAAGACGGATGAGAAGGATGATTTACATGTGAAAAGTTTGTTCCTGTTTTAGGGTGAAATCGCATGGAGAGCGGAATAGCGGAAAAGCGCAATCGCGCAAATGGCCAGATGGACAAGTTTAATTTTATGTGATAGTGCCTTGAGTTTATAGTCGTATTGTAAATGTATTATTATGAATATTGAGTATCATGCATCAGTCAGTTTGTGTTGGCGTTAGTTCGGTTGTTTGGCGTTTTGTAGTGTTTCGGAGAATCGAAGAGAATAATTGTAGGAAAAATGAATGGCACTTAATATGGCGCGGTAAGTTAAATTATAAGTAATAAATAAAATATATGTATTTAACTGTAAATTGATTAATTTATAAAACCTCTTTTGTTGACAGTATTTTACTTGCAAGTACTGTGGATACAAGTTGCCTACAACAAGCTTTATTATTACACAACACGCCTGCTTTGAAACTTTCAATTTCGAAAATGAAGAGTTAAAAATTACTGGAGAGAATATCATCTACAGAAATAAGGTTGACTTTTAGTGTATGGAAGAAAAATTCATTTCAACTATTCAACTCTACTAAATTTTTGATTTTTAATTTGTTTAAAAAAGAAGAACAATACATATGTACAGTATCTCAGTGAAGATATGATGAGTTATCATTCAGGAGATGAACATTCCAATAGTTTTGGAAAATCTAAAGTTGTAGACAGTGAATCTGCAGCTACTTTAGAATCAATTTGGAAACTCGAAACAGATGAAAATTCTTATTCGACCCAGGGACTAGATGATAAATTAAATGATATCCACTGCTCTAGAAGCAGTTGCAGGATACAAGTCAGATGGAAATTCAAATCTAAGCCAAGGAATTAATTAATTAGTCTTCTAGTAAGGTGACAGAATCGAAAAAGCGTCGCAAAACACCTTGGATAGACTCAGACTATGAAAAATTATTGATAGAAGAAGTGAGAAAAAGGGTACCTCTTTCGGATCATCAGCTGTAGCTCCATCAGTTGTACCGCCATCAGCATAAAGAAGAAGAACAAATCCAAATATACCGACTTTACTTTCGAAAATAATTAGTAAATCCTATCGATGCATCAAGTTTTATAAGAATAAATATCGTTATTTTCACTTAGTAAAATAATCGTGAAAGTTTGAGAAAATCATTTTCACCTGACGTAATAATTCATTCTTATATATTTGTACTGGCGAGCGTAAGACGAGAAGCTGTTTCTCCATAGCTGTTCCAGCCAAATAAAAGGAAGTTCCCGCAGCTCTTATTAATTTGGCACCGGAAATCCAATCGGCCAGCCACCGTATACATATCGACGAGCTGTTTTAGTGGTCGCATAGCGCATTTCCTCGAATTTCGACGACTCTATCCTAAAGTGTCTAAGCACGTCCGCCCGTTCATATCCGTTTATAAAGAAATCACATATTGATGTATATCCACCCTTCCCTAATAAAATTAAACAATTAATATGAGAGATTGTGTTTTTGTGTGTGTCCATTGAATATCATTGTTCATATAAGTACCAACCTTTGGATTGATTAATGAGAATCAACGAGAAAGCATATTACTCTGGAAAGACTGATAAAATCAGTTACATATGAATAAAGAGAGATTGTTTCAAATGTCCACAATCCATCGGTGATTCTATTTCATATATTTTTAATGTGTACCAGTGGCGATGAGAAGTCCTCTCAATATTAAAAAGTTATGGGAAGAAGTAGAAAAATCTCTTGAATGTAAGAAATAATATTTTCACATGTTATTTTACTCTTTCAACAATATAGAATGAATAATTCATGGTGCAGGCACTTTGCTAATCAAAGTTACAGAGATTTCTCTGTAACGGATGGTGAGTAATGTTACATACATAGCATTCAATTATTATTTAACATTAATAAACAATAATTTGAACCATCTCATTCACAGTTATAGAAGATATATGAAAGTCTGAAGTGTAGTCTACAACATTCTCAATTCAAGTTATTGATTTTCTTTTTTCTCAACAGATTTATGATGAGCAGAGAAGTCTCCTCCATTTTGGAATTGTTGAAAGTTGAGGAATTTCCACCATCAGTTGCAGCAACGTTGAACGATCCAGCTGAAGAACTCTTACTACTAATAATACCCCAAAAAAGTCAACTGTTCTAACGATCCTCATCCTCCAAGTTCTGCTTCAAGTTCCAACAACTATCCTGCTTCTACAAGATCAAACATTTTGCAAGTTCTGATAATTTCCATCCAAGATCAACTTTATTGCCTATCAGAGATTCACCTGAATCTCCTGATGCAAGTCTAGCATCGCATTACCATCTGTTAGCTCCCGAATCCGACCCGCGCGCAGAGCGAGCTCGCCCGCCCCGTAACAATCAGTCTGGCGGAATGTGGGAGCCTCTGGCACTGTAAACGACGGCCCGACGCAGCTGTGCTAGCGTCGCACCAGTTTATGGCCCACGCGTCGTTCGAGAAGCTGGCGCGGCAAATGACAGGCTGACATGACGCGAGCCGCTCCCCGACTCAAGCGCGGACCCAAGGCAGGTTCAGGGACTTGCCAGAGGGACGCGTCAGTTAGAATCTGCCCTCCAAATCGATAGGACGACACGATCTACAGCTGACACTTTCAGCGCGGGTGTATTCATTCGGCGATTACTTAATAAAATATTATTAAAATACACTCGCCTGCCTTTTTATTTCTGCAATTTTACATCAGAAGTGGGATACACGTGCGTGCCTTATAACATCAAGTAAAAATGGTGCGCAAAGCATAGAGGCAGAAGCCGCGATCGCCGTGAGCATCACAGGAGATCGAGTTCACGTAGCTCGCGATACGGTCGACGAATCGATGACCGTCGCCGCGACAAGAGAGGCCAGAAACACCGTGCCGGATTTTAATCCAGAGGACACGCACCAGAGCGTGGACAATTGGATAAAAAAATCGAGGCCCTACAAGCGATGAACAAGTGGAGCAACGAGACGACTGCGGTCTACATAACAGAGAGACTCTTAATCTTACCTCTTATTCTAATATTTGCAGGTTTGAGTGCGACTGGTGCATTAGCAAGTGAAGCAGCTGGAATCGCTAAAGCAATCAATTAAGCTAAAGCTACTAAGCGTCAGCTAGAAGAGAGTCAGAGACATAATAAAACTATGGAAGCCAATGCTGTAGGTAAAGGACTCTATTTGAAACCGTATAGAAAAGGTTATGGACTCTATCTGAAACCATATAGAGGAAAGGGACTAAAAAAAAAGATCGATGTAAGTCTATCTGATAGAGCATTATCCAACTTTGATATATTAGAGTATGCTCAGAAGATGAAGATTCCAAATTTCCGAGGTGTATTCATGAGAAATACACTGCCATCTAGCAGTCCGCGGTATAGAGAATCAGCACAAGTGAATTTAGATGATGCAAGTGGATCTGGAACTCACTGGGTAGCTTATCGAAAGAGAGGAGATGATGTTGTTTATTTTGACAGTTTTAGTGATCTTCAACCTCCACTAGACCTACTACTTTATTATCTAGGTATTGATCGAGTGAAGTATAATCCACAAAGATATCAAGATTTTAAGACGTACAACTACGGTCATTTGTGCTTACAATTTTTGTGTGGTGAGCTCAAAGGTATATAAAGAGCAGTCAACGCGTCATTTCTTCATTATACTTTGAACAGTCATGGAGTCAATAACTGTTACTTTATCTGATTCTTCGTCCACTCTTGAAGCACAGTTTTTTCCTTCAATCGAACTCTTACCCGATAAAAATTACGTTCTAGGGTTGGTAGAGTTTTTGTCATTCAATTCTATTCCAAACTTTGACGAACATAATAATAAATTTCACATCGGTGAGACAAAAATTACTATATCACCAGGAAGTTACGAGATAGAAGATATCGAAAAATTCTTGGAAGTACAACTTCGTGGAAGTGGAATATCTTTGAGTTTGAAAGCTGATAATAATACACTCCACAGTCAGATCAAGTGCAGTGAGAATATCAACTTCGAACCACAAGATACTATCGGGAGTTTGTTAGGATTTACTCAACGTATGTTGGAAGCTAATCAGACTCATCAGTCAGACTCACCCGTGAAAATTCTTCAAATCAATTCATTGAGAGTCGAATGTAACATCACTACTGGTGCATATATAAATAGTCAAAGAGCACATACAATTCATGAGTTTTTCCCTGCAGTAGAACCAGGATTCAAGATTATTGAAGTTCCATCACCAGTCATTTACCTACCAATCAGTGTCAACTATATAGATCACAAGCATACTCCGTCGCGGCTTTGCCCGCTCTCCTAGTTAATAGAATTCTAATGATAATTATTAACTGTGCGTAGGAATAGAAACGTAACATTCAAGTGTTAAAAGTTTCAAATCCCTAAAGTACTACAAAATAAACAACATTTTTGGTTTCGGAATCAGGAGGTCGCTGGTACAAATCCAGCCCGGGGAACGTGGAGTTTTTTTCTCGCAATATCACTTTGGGATAGTCCACCAAGCCCGAACTTATTCGTCGTCGGAATCTGAATTGATTTTATGATTTGCCCGTCCTAGAAAGTCCAACATACAACTACTATACCCGTGTGAAAAACAATCTGAGCATCAATCAATTCCGATATATTTACATGTCTGACCTTGAATCTTGTTTATTATAGAAGCAAAAGAAACCGCGTGAATGGCTTGTACAACGGTTCGGCACCTAGTGGACAAAGAGAAAAGCCGGATCTTCAAATTAAGGCATATTTTAGCCGTTAAAAAAATAACAAAACATATGCGAGTTAGATTATTTGGGCAATCGATTACACCGCTATTTTTTTTTATTATTTAATTACACCGCTATAATATCGGGAGTCACAATAGGACGACCAATTTCAAGTTTTCCATGACAAAATCGAGGATTGCAACATTGATTGCCTTATACTTATAGGCCAGACCGCGCCACTTCAGCTGTGTGAACGGCTAAAATAGCGTCTCGCCACCTAGTGGCTAAAGAGAGAAGCCGGAGCTGATTTGCATGTTATTTCCACATTTTTCATAAAAACGTTCCTAATTAATTAATGATCAATCTTAATAGCCTATGACACTTCAGGGTACATTGTAAAGCTACTGTCAAAATTTAGAGGCGATAGGTTCAGTAGTTTTTGAGATTTTTGCGAACATACAAACAAACGTTTCCTCTTTATATAATAGTAAGATATTCAACTGCGAATAGTCGATCAGGACGGACGGCTTGTCAATTTTCGTGAAGAAATTATTACAGTCAGATTACATATAAAATCTGTTTGATAATGGGTATCGTCTACCACGGTCGAGGGTATAAAAGCAGCACATCATGTCTACCGAGCATCAGTCGTCAACAAGCTCTCCAAGCGTTAACACGACGAAACATTCAATTTCTGAGAAGTCTCGGCTTCAAAGTCGTCCGTGGTGGAAAATAACTTGTGTATTCTCCTGCTGTTTCAAAAAACATGGAAGAAATTTTAAGTATTCAAGCACCCTTCACGTTCGATGATAGTATCTCTCATTACGAGGTACATGCTCACCAACCATATCCTGGATCAAACTTCAACAACAATGATGAGATACGTATATTAATTCAACATCAAGACTTGTGTCTCCTATCATCGAGAAGTTCGCTACATATTTGTGGTCAATTAAGCAAGCCTGATAATACAGCCTTAGCTCATACCAATTAAGTTTGTCAACAATGCTATGTGTCATTTATTCGAAGAAATTTAATATGAAATGAATGCTATAGAGATTGATCGATGCAAAAACGTTGGTATAACCAGTCTCATGAAAGGATGAGTTTCTTTTAATCCTAGACAAAACAATGAGAACAGTGGGTGGTTAGATGTCGAAGAAAACAAGAGTTTCATTAATTAACAAGGTTATTTTGATCTATTCATCCCTCTCAGCATGATATTTGGATTTGCTGAAGACTATCGCAAGATTATAGTCAATACCAAACATGAGTTGGTACTTCGAAGATCAAACACTGATACTAACGCAGTCATACAATAATCTTTTAAAGCGTATAATGTAGATGTATGGGAAGATGGACGAATTGTATTGACAAGGATTGAGTGGTTCATGATAAAATTCGCTTGCTTGGTCAGTTGCAAAGAAGTAAGCCTATTGGTATAAGTTTCCGACCATGGGAACTACATGAGTATCCAGCTCTTCCCATTACTAAGAATCATGTCTGGTCAGTGAATACTTCACATCAATTGCAAAATCAATATGCCATCCTCTATGATATGTATAGCAATTTTCAAAATTCATACTATGGTAAAGATTCAGAACCTCTCTTGAATAAAGAACAATTTATCAAGAAAATACCATTGATTGTACTAGACTGTTCTAAACAGAACGAATCTCTCTAAAACGCTCGAGTCAATGTGCGTTTAGAAATTGAAGCTAAAAACAATTTCCCAGAAAACACCACCGCTGATTGTTTAATCATTCACGATCGAATCGTTGAATATAATCCAATGAGTGGGGATGTAAGGAAAGTGATTTTAATTCAATAGTTCATACTCTCAGTATCCATTCTCTCGAGATGCAGTACGCGGTGGATATGTAAGGTTTCAAGCAGCCAAGCAATGATTACGTTCTCAAAGAGTTGGCTATTCTTCCATTCAGTGGAAATGCTGAGCCTATATAGTATTTTTATTCAAAGCGCCGTTTCCTTGGAATCGGCTCACCGATAAGTATAAGAGACAAAATACTTGGCTTTAACATCATCATCACGGAATATCCTGGACTGCTGGTGATCGAGAATACAACACGATAGGAGCAATTCTTCGTGAAAATTTGGGTGATGCCGAACGAATATACGTAGTGGGTTCGATACAAAAGAGTTGGTTGAAACGTTTCAGATTTAACATTCACGATCTACACTGTAAAAAATTTTGTGTAAATTTACACCGTTCAGCGGTGGTTACCTTTTTTTACACCGTTCAATGGAGTGAAATCGCACTGGTGTAGTAAATTTACACAGATGGGTGAATGAAGATAGCGCTTTTGCATCGATGAGTGTAAAATTACACGGTAGGTGTAAAATTCAACGATATGTGTAAAATGACACGATACGTATGAAATTACACTGTTCATCTGTGTGAAGGTACACAGGCTTATGAAATTGAAATAATTTAGGGAAAATAAGCATTTTATGCAAAATATGTTTATTACAATAAAACCAATTCAATACAAATAAAAAAAAACACAACAAATCTTGTGACAACTGAATAATTTAGGACACTTCAGAAACATTTTGAACAACTAAATCTAGTAAACAAACTCTTATTCATTAAATTCATTAAATGAACTGTCAAACTCGCATTTATAAAAACAATTCTGTGACTTATTTTTTAAAATAGTATCCTCAGATAGTATACTTTAGCAATTCCACAAAATTATTCGAGTATAAGTAAATGCGTACCAAAGCACATGAGAATCTACTGGAGGTTGTCTTAAACTTAATAAATAACATTCAAGTGATGCATTAAAAATCACAATTTTTCAGGAACTTATGTTTTTTTAACTGATTGATCTTAATCCTATAATACTTTATGGAATATTCTTGTTGATTTCAAATTTTATAATTCTACATGTCAACTACAGTAGAACACTTCAAATAATTTTTGCGTAATCAATGTCCGAGATCAATTTTGACTATACTTATTTTAGTAAACGTTACTGAGCCTCATCCACAATTTCATCGACGGAGATAGAACTCAATCTCGAAATCAACTTATCTGCTCTTTCAGGATATTCTTTCTTTCTTGATCTATACCCGTCAGTAGTTATTATTTGTAAAAACTTTCTTTGAAGAAATTCCAAAAAACATGCACATTCAGATGGATACGTGAAGTTGAATGTGAAATAAATTGCCATCAAGGTTGCCATCGCTTGTATGAGCGAATCCGGAGTAGAGACAAGTAAATTATCTACTGTAACAAAATACTTATTTTCTTCATTAAGGTTATCTGGCAAGGGTACTGGTTCTTCTCCTGAGAAAATGGATATTGATGAATATAGAAAAAATATTGATAAAATCATTATAATTAATGAATATTTACCAAGCACGACTACTGATGGGTAAGAATGTGGAACGTAAATTTCCGTGACAGATGTTCCGGCCTGCAAAATTAATAAAGTTATTACTAATAATTTGTCAATCACTCAAATATCAGTTCACATAACATTAATGTACATACAGGAAATATTGTTATTATCGATGATATGCTTTCTTTGAAATGTTTCATAATAATTTTTGAACAAATCCAGAATAAATAGTCATTACTGCCTGTTTCTTCTGAGTGCCCAAATATTTGAATCCTTTTCATGCTCAGAAGAAATTGTTCTATGAAAATATCTAACCTTTGTCCAGTCAGCAGTAAAAAATGCATTGATAAATATTCGTACTGAATTAAACAAGGCCATTGTTTATAAATATCAGCTGGTGTTGGAGTAGACTCTGTTGCATTAATGCACAGACGTTGGAGAGGAAATGAAATTTTCATTGCCTCAGATTAATTGATATATTTTACAAATAGAGTGAAAATGACTTCATACCTGAGACGTTTGAACCATTGGTAACATTCAAAGCATTCGTACAGTTTGAATTTGAATCAGTTTCAATTTCAACGATTGGTTGCCAAATTTCATTATTTTCTAATAAAATAAAAACTTCCTCGACCCAATGTTTAGCCAAATCATCTTCATCTACAACAGTGCCATTTTTTTCTAATACCAATCTCGTGCCATTAATTTTCAATTTGCTATTAGCTTTACTTATAATATTATTAAGAACTCCGTTCGTATCAGGTACTAATACCCCACATTTTCTCTGACTCGAGGTAGACCACACGGTAAAGGCTAACATGGCATCTGTAAACAAAAGTAATTGAATGAAAAATTAATGAAAATTTAGTATTTTTATCATGAATAGTTATTGAAAGACAAATACAGATGAAAGTATAATGAAAGATTGAGATATAGTATAGGCCTAAGTTCAAAATGTAATTTTGAGAAATTAAATTAGAACAATCTGTTTTGTGAGTAGTTGAAAATGTCTATTCAGCACTGTATGAATAATATTATCATACTCACGGCTGATTAGCCTTCTGGATCGAAAGGTACATACTTCATTAAGAACACTGAAATGAATTTAATAGTGTACTCGGGTAAGGGGTCAGGTGACAAGAGGAAAGAGTAGGGGAATATTGATGATATTTGTGATTGCTCTTCACATCCTTGATATTGCGCTATTTCGTACAATCCTATTTCTTCGCACAGAGAAATTTCATTAGTACTTCCATAAAAATAAACATAGTTTTTTTTTTCATTAATGAGAATCAATTTTATTCGGCAAATAACGAAGTTATCGAAGTTATTTTTTGCCACGCAAATACACATTCCTTCTTTATATAATACACCGCAAAATCTAACTTTTGTACTAACGTACTTGACTTTATTTACATCGCTTTTTCGGAATTGGTCAATTAAAGTTGAAACTTCGATATCGAGATTTTCCGATTCATAGATTCGAGCATTTTCACATTCAACCGTTACTTCATAATGATTCTCTATAGAGCACTGCAGCAGCTCATGTTTTTCGGCTAATGTTTTAGTAATATTTTTATAATTTTGTACTGACTTAATTACTTTTTTGAAAAATTTGTGTACGCTTTCGAAGCGAAGCGTCCAAACGTGTTTTAAGGGCCCAAATTGTTTTATTAAGTCTATGTAGTGTAAACTGAGATACTCGTGTTTTGGCATCAATTTTTCGTTTGGAAAACATGTGATTCTAAGTTTCATGTATTTTACTATACAAGTGTCCAAATAAGCGATTTGATTGTTACTTAGAGCTGGTGCGTACAACAATTCGCATATTTGACGGATCAACAAAATCATGCACCAAACTGGATTGAAAAAATCTTTTATTCGGTCATGAATGGCCAAAGGGAGAATCAGGAGTAATCTTTTAATCTGACTAGCAGATCCAGTGAGTTTTTGTGATTTATTAGTCAAATTTATTTTAGAGATGAATTCGGCACATTCATTACTAAGTTTAATTGTTTTTAGTCTGTAATTCAAGAAGCCTATTTTGAACCATTTCATTACTTTCACAAAATACTTGATTCCTAAAAATGTGTCTCTATTGAAACAGCCTTCAAGCAAATCGTGAGCCATACAAGGGGCCAAACCTGGGTTGCATACGTGAAAATGTTGCAGCTTGTTTAATACTGAATCATGTTTAATACCTTTAAATGGTTTTTGGCTTTTTTGAGCCTCGGCGGCATATTCATTATACTTAGCAATATCTCTTTGTGGTTTTCTATGAAAGGGATTATTACGAAATTCTTTTAGAGTATTCTCGCAATAACGACAACAGAATCCCTGAAAATTTTCGACGAATCCACCAATTTGGTGTTGCCCTAGATTATCTCCAAAAATAACTGGAACGCTTCCCGTGAAATTTACGGTTTCGCCATCTAAAGAAATATCAATTCCAACAGTTTCGAAAATTTGCAAATCTTTCAACAACGGCTCAAGAATTTTTCCCCATCCAAATTGATTGATGTATTTCTCTCGGCACAGTAAAACTAATTTTATATTGTTGACTTTCGAGCGCAAGAAAGGAGGTAAATTCAATACGTTCATATAGACACCTACTATTTTAAATTCACCTTTGGAACTACCCAAAGGATTGACTACTTCGAAAGCATCTTGAAATAAACCAATTTGAACAGTATTCATTTTGTTGAAAAATTCATTATCTTTGATGATTTTCCCATCGCAAATATCGAACATTCCTCCCGTGCGATTAGTTGATTGGCGTTTTTTAGGGTTCATGCAATAAACACGAACATTCTTATTTAGTAACATTACTTTCGTGGTTTCTAATATCGGTACATAAGTATAATTGCATGAAGTATTTTCTCCGTTATTATTTGTCAGTATTATATCAATAGGCTCTACGTAATTATTATTTTTTTTGTAATAATTGTTACATTAATATGTATTTCTAAGAAATCCGAAATTAGGATGATGTGTATTGCTAAAACTTGCTAAACTATCATTGAACATAGTTTGAATTTCAAGTTTTTGTTGAGAATTAAAATTTGATTTCAAAACCGTATTTTTAAACTTATTCTGACACATAGAAAATGCAGAATACATATTAGTAACGACTTCTTGTAACGCTGGTTCGGCCACTAAATGTTTTACAGACATTTGAAGATAGATTTGTGAGAAAATTTGTTTAGGGTCAGAAACACTAATTTTATTGCTACTTTCTTGGAGAAAGTCTTCTATTTCCCAATTGACTGACTTCACTATGAATAAACTGTCACCTCTGTTATTTATTACACTATTTCCTCCAGAAACAGACGAGGGATTTTCATTATTAGTTTGACAATTATTATATTCTATTTCTAGTTCTAACGAATGTGTCATTTTCATTTGATCGCAATCAGAAAGATAATTTTGAGAAGTATCCATCTCTGTTGTAAATACTTCGTGGGAGCTTTCGCCATTCAAATGCGATGATTCTTTCGCGTACTGGGGCTCTTCTATTGCAGTATCATGTGTCTTAAAGTGCTCTTTTAGTAACTCGTTGCTGTCATATTTTTGAACACAGTTCGGATATGCACAACAAAATTTTCTGTTACTATGTTGACGGAATACATGTTGTTTAAAACTAGCGTACGATTTTAACAAAGCTTTGCACTCTGGATACAAACAAGATATTTTACGAATTGATCCTACAGAATGACGCCTCTGGTGCTTGTTATATAACGATAAGTGCTTGAAAGATAAATCACAATTGTTACACTTGAACATTTTTTCGGGAATGGATAAACTTGGAAAAAGGCAAAAGGGTTATTTTTTAATGAAATATGAAGCCTCTTCGAGATGCGTCGAGGAGGATACTCTCATCTAGCTGTAAATATCAATTTACATGGCTTCATTACAATGGAGGTTTAAATATTGATAGAACATACGAAACATTCGCAACCACTTATTCGAGAATCAGATCAGTGAAGTAAGAAGCGAAGAAATCAAGTGGAAACATATACAAGTGAGAGTAGTGCAGAATGAAAAAATAGTTATACTTAAAGCAATAAGTACCAGTTTTCTTCACTTGTTGTAACTGCGTCTTTCAATGAAATGTCACTATCATTCCATTTTAATGAATCTATGGCAATTAAAATTTTTTGCAGAATCCCAAAATTTTCTACTAAACTGGATTTTGCGCAGGAATAGTATCGTTGTGTGATATTTCCCCTTAGTTCCAAGGTTGATAAGACTAATTTTAAATACCCACGATGAAAATCAGTTTTTGGTCTAATTTCTTTCAAAGCCTTTGAAATGTTTATATCTGCATGATTATTACTTAAGCTAATAATCTCATCCAAAATCAATCGTAAATCTTGTTTTTCTTCATGCAAATTTTTTATAACATCTCCTTTGTACATTATTATCTATAATTTAGAAGTGAAAAAGTTCTTATAGAAACTTGTTGACATTTATTGAAACATTTGCAGAGATTAATTTTTATATTGTTATTATAAATCATAAGTTGACATGACTCCAAGCACGTCTGTTTCTTTATTATCAATTCATAAATTACCAAAGTTACTAGAATTACGTAAGGATTCAAGAACCTATGTAATCAGCAGTATAGTTTCATTACAATATGAATGAAATAAAATCTATAAAATTTAATCCATTCATTTGAAATAAAACATACAGGATTTATTCCACTTTCCATTTTCATTCGATATTATTCTTGTAATAAGAAGATCTGCCATTAATTATAAAGATATGTAATATATAGTACTTTAAACGTTGTGTTTACCATTTGATTTATACTCGTAACGAAACACCAGCAGCTACAATAGATGGTTTATGTTGTCAGTGATGAATGCTAGAAAAATGAATGGAATAATATATTGTACAAAATTTATAGTGTCAGGAAGAAAATGTTGTCATTGTCAATGAACCGTTTTCCACTCAACTCAATATACAAAATTTTTGAGTCTATCCATGAATAAGTTAGAAATGAAATGTTTTTATTATGTTTTATCCAACTAAATGAATTACTCTGGAAAGGCTGATAGAATCAGTTATATGAATGAAACCAATTTACCTCAAGCCTTCTGTGTATTGAGTTGGGTGAAAACGATTCACACAGGTGGCATACAGGTTGATCCAATGATGAAAATTGAATACAATAGATATTGTGACACAAACAGACAGTAATGAAAAATTGAACATTACACAACTATGTCTATCCATAAATAAGTTATGAATGAGATGTTTTTAATTCGTTTTATTACAGAAAATTTCAGCAACCAACTTACCTCCGGCTGTCTTTTGTCTCAAAAACGGCTTTTTATTGGTTATGCTGGGGCCCACAGGAAACTCAGCGACCCGGTTCTGAACGCTCCTATATATAATTTGATATGCGTCGACTGACGGAACTCCTGGACAAGCCTCCACTAGCACATTTTGCTCAAGCTTTTTCAATAACCGGGACAACGTAAAATGAAACTCTGGACGACTCAACTTATTCAAAGCGAAAAGTCGGTTGGTTGTTGGCGCAGTCTAGCGGCACCGCGCATGCGTATATGCATACCGTGTGAATTTACACCGTCGATGTAAATTTCATATGTTGGTGTGAAACTCCACCGATGATGTGGTGACTATACTATAGCAAAAAAGTGTAACCACCGTTGATCGGTGAGAATTTTCACGGTTGTGTAAATTTACTATGTACATCGCAGTAAATTTTTACACTTGCGGGTGTACATTTACACAAAGTTTTTTACAGTGTAGCTGAAATGGGTTATCCACCATTGGATAGAATCAAACTCGCAACGGTCTGTCCTCATCACAACGGGACGTACAAGGCCTGTTGCACTCATTACAACGTTAGACTTTTCCAACAATTAATTAAAACGTCAGAACTTACATATCCCGAAGACATGGAATGTTCATAAATAGAAATCACAAGTAGTATAAAATATTTCACTCGCATGGTATTTGATTATCGGTTCATCATATGCTGACTCAAATATTACACTATAAATTGGAAATTTAATATTCCAATTTCTGGTGAGTGAAAACATGATGTGAGGTTCTAAATAATTTATAGTGCGAAACTTAGACATCGCAATTGCAAAGCGGATATCAGCACAGCTGTGCCAATACCTCCTGAGTTCTGACACACTCAATGTGCTGAAACTCAGGCGGATTTCAGCCCAGCTATGCCAGTATCCGCTTTGCTTATCTACTTATGTCAATATTTTGGAAATCATAGATTTTGTTTGCCTATTCACATATTAACCTTTAGAGGGCCGGAAAATCAATATTTTGACGCATCATAAAAACTTGTTTAATGTTCATTTTTAGACTAAAATATATATTAATTTATCATTATTTTCACTTATTAAAGTCATTGAAGATAAATTTACCACTTCACACCCCTTTTTCCCTAACCCAAATCCATTAAATCTGTATTTTCTACATTGTGTAAGTGGTCATAAAATTTGACTATCAACCCTTCAAAATGCTTTAAGTATTTAATTAAATCTACAAATTTAATTTATATAATGTTCTCATAAAGAAAGAAGCGTTTTCTACTATTAAAAATACATTTTTTAAAAATTTGAAATTTTTAACATTAGCAGTTCCGTTCCGGGCCGAAAAATCAATATATATTGATAATAGAAGAATATATAAAGTCTATCTGAATTATAGGATTAACTGCATTGCAATTACGATACAAAAATATATTTGAAATAAATCAAACGATTGAGGAGAGGTTGTGAAACCGTTTAACTAGGAATAAATAGGTAATGAAGAATATTATATGTCAGTTTAATAAGGCATTCAAAGTTATTCGATCCTACCAAGTGGCGTCAATTTGGTTCGTCATTAGTTCTTCAAATAATTGATGAGGTACCTAAGAGCATTCTGGTAAGTTTTTTCGTAATTGGTTAGTTAAAGTTGACAACGTCTCCTATAGTATCTAAACTGTAAAAAGAAAACGTAATACTCCAACTATATGAGGAATTAATCAGAATGAATACTGATGAAATAATAAATTAACTCATGTGTCTATTATGGATTTCATTTTTTTTTAAGCAATATAAGAGATAAACTAGTTCTGCTACATGCTTGACGCAACATTTTTACTTTTTCTAAAAAAGTTTTTTTGAGGATTTCAATTCTTTTTGTGAAGTATAATATATTATGAAAATAATAATCAATAAAATGTATATGTATTAGCTTCAGTAATAAAATTAAATAGATATTTTTCCAAAATGCAAATATTTATATGGATGAGCGATACACAAAATAAGTATATGTAATCAGTAGAAAATAATTAATCTATTATCAGAATTTAAGACAAGACATCAAAATTTATCCCATGTTTTCTTCTAACTATTTTTACATAGGCATATGGTGGTTTAGGATGACGATGTCGGCGTGTCGACTGAATATTTGAATAAGGATATAACCTGATACCCGGTAATGTCCAGGTGGCTAGGGTCGCTGATGACAGTGTCCTGAGGATGCGCTTCTGGTATTTTTGTTTGAGGAAGCTGACTACTTTAACTACCTGGACGACATCAAGGTCCAGAGTAAGCTACTTGGAACACCGTCATCGGGTACCCTAGCTACCTGGACATCGTTCGGGTCTAGAGTCAGGTACTCCAACCAAAAATACCAGGAGCGCACCATTGGAACACCGTCATCGGGAACCCTGACTATCTGGACTTCGTTCGGGTCTAGGGTCAGGTCCTCCAATGAAAAATACCAGGAGCCGACACTTGGAACACTGTCATCGGGTACCCTGACAGTAGATAAGCTAAGGGGATTCTGGGACAGTTGCTTTGCCCCCCGAGCTGTCCTACTGTCTAGGACAGGCCTATAGTCTAGGACAGTTGGTTTACCCCCACGCTGTCCTACTATAGTTTTGCTCTGTCCCCTTCTCTGCCCCTATTCCGCGAGCGCCATCTCTGCTATGGCGGAGGAATTGTTTAGCCGCTCGACACTCCGCTCGGTACTTGGCTCTGCCATTTCGTCCGAGTCCACGAACCGAGCCGGCCGCAATTTCTCCCGCTTCAGCTGCACTCGACCTGGTGAGCCTGTCCGCGCGACCGACATCCCCACCACACCCCGTACCCAGACACCGCGTTGTGTACGTCGTCGTCGTCGTGTCTCGACACCGCGTCGTGTCTCCGTACACCGCACCGCGTCGTGCCTTCGTATACCGCGCGCGTGAGTGTCCGTCATCATACCGCGTTGCGACGTCGTTATCGCGAGCTAGTGCGCGCCAACGCCGCCAACAACTCGCGCCACGCCACACTAGACTCGCGCCGGGCCGCTGCTGATCGGACCTCGACGCCGCGCGCACGTCGACACCGCGCGCACCGGTGCACCAGTGCCCAGACGCCGACGACTTCGACACCGCGACCTAGTGTACGCCGACATCTATCAACTCGCGCCAGCATCCATCGACGCGAGCCAACACCAACTCGCGCCGCGCGCCAACACCAACTCGCGCCGCGCGCCACGTGCACTGGTGTCCGGGTTTGGAAGTGCGCGCCAAGAGACAATTGCGACGTCGCATACGACTCGCGCACAAGTGCCTCGTCGACACCGCGAGCTAGTGCGCGCACCGGTGCACCTCATCGCGCGCCAGTGTCCAGACACCGCGACCTGCACGCCGGCATCCATCGACTCGGGCGAATCAACATCGTCGCGCCGCGCCGCCATCTTCTTTTGACGTCGCGTGTGACTCGCGCGCCAGACACCGGCATTGCGTGCTAGTGCGCGCCGACAAACAATTGTGCCTCGACGCCGCCCCGCGTGTGCGACTCGCGCACCAGTGCCCCGCGTCAGTGATCCCTGACGCCGAGAGACAATTCTGCCTCGACGCCGCGCGTGTGACTCGCGCACCAGTGCCCTGCGTCAGTGCTCCCTGACACCCAGATGATGGGGAGGTTGGGTGACAGTCGACAACACATGAAGCTCAAGATGTTGGGGAGGATGGGCGTTGTTCGACAGCTCATGCTGATTATAATGTTTGTGCTGACATGCTGGTGGTCAAACACAGCTGGGGTTAGTTTCTCTTTCTCTCTCTGTCTATTGCATTGGTTTTATATCCATGCATGTATTTGTTGGTGAGTTCCTGGAGTTGATGTTCAACTCAGGGTAATCTTGTTCATTCGTCTCACTCTTTCTCTTTTCATGCTGCCCATGCAGCTGAATTGTCGCATGGGGTTTATCATAAATTATAACAATAATATGTCTATTCTTACTTTTAACTGTATTAACTTTTTACGTCTAGCTTTTCATACTTAGCTAGATATATTTTCCATTATGTGCTATGGGGATGATGGAGTTAGTGTGTGTGTGAGCATGTGCGTCTGTATTCTCTCACTGTCTATTGCATTGGTTTTATATCCATGCATGTATTTGATGGTGAGTTCCTGGAGTTGATGTTCGACTCAGAGTAATGTTATTCATTTGTCTCACTGTTTCTCTTTTCATGCTACTCATGCAGCTGAATTGTCGCATGGGGGTTTATCATAAATTTTAACAATAATATGACTATTTTTGTTTCAACTACTAACTTTAAACGTCTAGCTTTTCATACTTAGCTAGATATTTTTTTCATTATGTGCTATAGAGATGATGGAGTGTGTGTGTGTGTGTGTGTGTGTGTGTGTGTGTGTGTGTGTGTGAGATAATGCTTTCCTCTTTGGAGATAATGCTTTCCTCTTTCAACTAGTTTATTTCTTTTCACTTGTGTGGTCCAGGAGATGATGCGACTCTCTACCCATGTAGATGATGTACATCATGTATATATATATTTTATTTGTTATTGTGTTTTCAGACATCTAGTGTATATATCTTTTTTATTAGTGTGGTCCAGGAGATGATGCGACTCTAGTGCTGATTGATATCAGTTTATGGAGTATCGCTTTCACTCTTGCCCAAGCAGATCATGGACCTAGTGCGACTCTCTACCCATGTAGAAGATGCACATAAAATATATTTTTATTTTTGTGGTTGGAGTGGGGGTATGCTATTATAAAAGCATGCTCTGCTCACTATACTAATCAGTGTTCACTCGTCTAACGTAGTGAACACATCTATTCTAATATTTTTTAATAAATTTCAGCTTATTTTTGTACACGCTTGTGGGTTCTCTATATCTTTTATCCAAGTCTTGTGTGTGTGAGAGCAGGTGCGTTCCCTCTTTCCTTGGAGATGATGCTTTTCTCTGTCATCTAGTGTATTTCTTTTTCCACTTGTGTAGTCCAGGAGATGATGCGACTCTGATGCTGATTGATATCAGTTCATGGAGAATCGGTTTCTCTCTCTTGCACTTATACTAATTCCTAGAGCTGGTGCGACTCTCTACCTATGTAGATGATGCACATCATATATATATATAATTTGCTGTTGTGGATAGAGTGGGGGTATGCTAGTATAAATGCATGCTCTGCTCACAATATTAATCATTGCTCACTCAACTAACGTAGGGAGCACATCTATTCTAATATTTTTTAATACATTTCAGTCAACTTTTTGTTCTTGCTTGTGGGCTTTTTAATATTTTTACCGAGTCTTTAATTAACCCTGACAAGCTTGTTAAGCCTGATTGAGGATACCTATTTTTAACAATGTAACTTAAATTTGTTTCAGGATATTATGGATAATAGTAACAAGATACACTGTGAGATAAGGAGGTTGAATATTAACAACTTGCGTTCAGTACTCATCCCAGAATTCCACTCACTTCTTAGCGACGAGGTCCTGCTCTCTATTTTGCCCAGAGGTTCAGCTTCCCAACCAATTGATAACATTCGTTATTGTCCCATCACTCGTGCTGGGTCGCCCGAACCAGATTATTCACCTGTTTCATCTCCAGCTTCATCAAGTGATTCTTCCGATTGTAAGTAGTATTACATTATATAATTATGCATTATCATTACATACGTATATATATATATTATATATATATATTTTTAATTTAATTATTCGTGATAAGATATATATATTTGGTGGAAAAGTAGGTGCGCACAAGGGCACCCTCCCTCTTACGAAGAGTTTTTCAATTATTTTAAAGAATCAGTTCAGAGTCCAGTTCAGAGTCCAGTTCAGAGTCCAGTTCAGAGTCCAAGCTCTGATTTCTACGATTCAGACACAGGTGTCTCTATCGAGTATTTGAAAGAAAAAGAAAAGAAAACCCAGAGTGGTTCGGAGATAGTTGCGGTTGTTATCCCACCTCATTGCAAGGGGTGCCCCTGTTTTGATTCTCCACAGTCCAAGCGAGATATTCCAGGTATTTTTCAAAGTTATAGTAAAAATATATGATTGAATCATAATAATAATAATATTTTTTATGTTTTTTAGCTTGGGAGATTGAATTGAGAAGAAACACCAAACGGCATCATTGTAAAAAGTGTTTGTGTTTTAGACCAACTGAAGTTTTATGTAAGTTTTCTTCATTTTTTAAACTTTCTACATAATAATTACTTATTAATTAATATAATTGATTTGTTTCAGATTCAAACGATAACATGGCATACATTGCCGCAGTTGATAATAATTTGATTATAAATGTCCTGAATCCAAATCTTCAGCTGAAACTTTTTTCAGGAAATGGAGTTATATTATATCCAAATGAAGAATTGGTGAGTAACATAATTTCGACACATTTAATTTCACTTCAAATTAATAATTGTAATTTGTTTTTTCTCTTTCCAGAAAATAAGCCTTAAAAGTACCGCAGTCGACCTGCAAGCAGCTACCCAACAAGACGATTTGTTGAACCAGGTTCAAGAACGAAAAAATGTAAGTTAAATATTTACAAATTCAATATTTACATCTTAAATTAATCTTAATCTACATTTTAAACTAATCTTAAATTAACTTAATCTACATCTTAAACTAATCTTAAATTAATCTTAATCTACATCTTAAACTAATATTAATATCAATATTTTAGGAAGCTTTGATCAACGAGAATATCAATAAGATTCTCGATCTACCAGTCGACGAACAGCTCGAATTGGTGAACGAATTCATAATGGAGAAAGAAAAGAAAGAGACTTCTGGAGGAAAAAATTTTGAAAATTTATTGAAATTATACGCCCCAGAGCCATCAACGAGTCAGAAGAAGGATAACTTGCAAGCAGAAAAGAAAAATAAACGATCAAGTGACTCATCTAAAATGCAATCATCGAAACGTAAATGTTCTGATGAAAACGCAGAAAAAACTAAACCCAAGATAAAGAAGGTCGAAAAATACAAGATTCCACTCAAGGGAAAGGAAAGGGAGCCACTTACCACTAAATCTCAAAATGATACAAATCAATTCACCACGGAAGATGAATTGGGCGAATTTGTTCAATTGAGAAAATAACTTGAATATGATTGAAACATTTATAGTTCTGCACAATTTATAGTTCTTTACAATTGCTTTGTAGTTCCTTTGAAATTTGATGTTCCTTTTTAAGTTTACTGAGATTATGTACCTTAACATTGTTTGTAATTCAATAATTTTGTACTGAGAAACTAAAGAAATTCTCAATTCTATTACTCATGTAGTTTCAAGAAATATATCTTTGAGCTGGTCTTGAATTATATCGACACTAAGAAAAAAGTTTATCAGTTATTTTTGTATTCAATATATTTTTTATTTCATTAAATGAAATGTTTGTGATTCAATAATTTTGTACTGAGAAATAATTTCTCTATTATATTACTTATGTAGTTGTAAGAAATATATATCTCTAAGCCTTGATTTATATTCGTAGTAGTAAAGAATATCAGTTATTTTTTTCTATTCCAATAAATAAATGTTTTTTAATTCATTAATTTTGTACTGAGAAATAGTATAATTTCTTTATTACTTATGTAGTTTTAAGAAATATATCTTCAAGCAAGTCTTGATTTATATTCGTAACGAATATCATTTATTTTGTATTCAATATACTTTTCCCATGACAACAAATGATTATACATTTGCGTGAGTTTAATTTTCTCTCTCTCTTTCTCTCTCTCTCTCTCTTTCCCTTACATAAATGTAAACAAATCTCTCTTCCTCTTTTCGTTTTCATTCAAATCATTTTTCCATCCATAGAAAACGTGTCTCTTTCTCATTCTCTTACTCTCTTTCTCTCCTTTCTCTTGCATTAATATAAACAAATTTCTCTCTCTCGCATTAAATATTAATATAAACAAATTTCTCTCTCTCTCTTTCTCTCTCTCTCTCTCTCTCTCTCTCTCTCTCTCTCTCTCTCTCTCTCTCTCTCTCTCTCTCTCTCTCTCTCTCTCTCTCTCTCTCTCTTCGACTACAGTGCTACCCTGATCTCAAATATTCCCGCCGGCCTGGAGCTGCGTTTACACCGGCTTCATAATGCCTGTGTACGGTATGTTTTCGGAGATATACCATGGATGGCGCATGTATCTCCGTACAGACTCTCCCTGGACTGGCTCACTGCTAGAAGTCGCTGCCTACTATCCATTGGATGCCTCGCCTTTAAAATAATACGGTCCCGCGAGCCCAGTAATCTCTATGATAACTTCATACACAATGATGGTAGCTACAGTGAGCGTACATCACAACGGCTCCCCCGGAGAAACTTTGTACTCCCGATAATGCGCACGACAGCGTATGAGAAGTCCTTCACGGTCACTGCAACAAAGTTGTTAAATAAGCTGCCACCTCACAACATAAATATAATCTCTGCTACTGAATTCCGCAGCATGCTCACTACGTATTTAAGACAGTGCGATCGTAATGATTGGCTCGCCAAGGCAAGGGCATGCTCTGTCCCTGCAATCCCCCCGCGTCTTGCAAACGTATTACGGCTGTAGCAGCGCTCGGTTCTGGCTGAGATCTCAATAGTGTACACAATGCGGGTACTAACCTACTGCCTACGCAGTATTTGTTACATTTTGTTTTTGACATGTTTTATTTTATTTTTGTTAATCACTCTACTTATTATATAAAACATTATAAGCTCTCAAGGAAGAGAGAGCAAATTGTTATAAATAACATATTAATATTATTCCTGATTAACTTACTATACACTTAATTATAATTTGCAATTTATTATTTATGATTTGTATCTACAATTCAAATGTATGTAACCAAGCAGAGTCCGACGGGGTCCTACCCCATGACTCAAATAAACAACAAATTCAATCAATCAATCAATCTCTCTCTCTCTCTCTCTCTCTCTCTCTCTCTCTCTCTCTCTCTCTCACGAATCTCTGATGAAATATAACCGTTTGGTAAATACAACCTTTGTAATTTAACAAAGAAAGAGAGTGGTAAAGGCCCCAAACCAAACGCCTTTACCAGTGGAGAACAGCCAATTATCAAATTTCTCCCCCTTTTAAACTCTTTTCTTTATTAATTATGTTTTATTTATTCAATCAAATACAATCAAATACAATCAACTATACATGGACAAATAACTTTCATTAATTTTGGCTGGTTCTTGATTTGATACAATAATTTTTTCGTGCGGAACAGCAACATCGTCTCCATCCTCCTCCTCAATTAATCCTTGATGGTGTATTTTTAACCAATTTTTCAGCATATGAGCATTTTTTGCTGCGCAAACAGCTCTTCGTCGCAAGGGATGATTTGGACATGGTGTAGCGCTGAAGTGTTCAACGGTTTCCAAAGAAGGGCATTGTATATCATCCATGTTGATGATGAATCTAAAACAGATAAGTAAATCATGAATAATTTATTTATAAACTGACATGAAACCATGAATTAATATACTTACTTTCCAGGTAAAATTTCCTGTAGAAGCTTCTTTTTCTCGTATCCTTTTGTATAGATACGTGTAGCATTTTTCAAGCTGTCTTGAACAATCCTTATGCGATTGCTATAGGGTACAGTGCCCGACTTCCAGGGGATGCCGTGGTGATTCAACTCCAACCAGCTATTCGACTCACGCTCTTCGTCGAGGAGTCGACTCCATTTGCATGGAGGTTTTAATAGATAGACTGTTGGTGGGTTTTTAGAGTTTATTTGGAGTATGGCAAGCTCCTTGGGGCACAAGAGATTTGAAGACCTCTTGAAGCTCTGAACGTCCACTACGTACTCCATTTTTAGGACTCGGTGAACTTCTTCTAGGACAGTATCTGGAGACTCGCTCGATTTTTAAGAGAGAGAACCTGGTGTACAGTATCTGGAGACTCGCTCGATTTTTGAGAGAGAACCTGGTGTGCACCAGCTAGAGCCGAGAACTTCTTCTAGGACAGTAGCAAGAGTATCTGGAGAGAGAGAACCTGGTGCACACCTACTAGAGCTTCTCCTAGAAGAACTCGGTCTTTAGGAGGCTTGTTTTTCACTCGACTGTCGAATGATAAATGTGACCAAAGCTACCAGAAGCTCGACTTTTATAGCCCCCATCCCCCTCCTTACCCTAACACTCAGGATTTCACCCCCCACTATTATCGGAGGGTATATAAGGAGCCGCAGTGGCAAATTTTCATTAGTTTTCATCAGTCTAGTGTTTGAGAAAGATCTCCGACTTCTTAAACGCATTGTGTGTGAATATACTACTCTTCAGGGGAGTGACTCCTGGTGCTAAAATTCTCATCTGGGAGATGCATCTCCTGGTGGAGTTAACACACTTAGTGCTGCTCCTGTAGAAGATTTTAGTTGTCGTTCACCACAGAAAGGAAGTCTCCTCTCGTAGATTATGTTCCAGCAATCTCTGGGTTACTTTCTCGATCGTCTTCTGCGAGAACAATTTAAGATTGGTAGTGAGAGTGACAGTTAGCTTCTAAACAGCAAAGATCAAGATCAACGCTCATTCTTTTCATAGACTTGATCGAGAACAGTCAACATGAGGGCGATCAGACGAAACATACAGCTGCTACTGCATACTCTTCGAACTCAAGTGCAAAATGCCGACGGAGAAGATCTTCAGAGATGGATGAGTTTTGTCCTAGCAATCGGCAAGGAGTTGGAAGAGCACTTCAAAAAGCCCAATTTAAATCGACATGAGAAGCAAAAGCTTCAGACATGTATGATGCATGTGGTGAATATAAAAAACCACCTCCAGGAGCAACTGCAGAGAGTTGGAGGAGAGCTTCACCAGGAAGCTCTATCTCTTGATGAAGAGCTTCACCAGGAAGCTTCATCTCGTGATGAAGAGCTTCACCAGGAAGCTCCCTCTCATGATGAAGAGCTTCACCAGGAAGCAAAGGTTCGTTGGGGAGAGATGCCCTCAGCATTTGAAAAACGTATTCAATCTGGAGTCATCACAAATCTTGGACATCGTGATATCCTAACCTTCATGGATCAGAGCAAAGTGCTGTTTGGCGAGAAGATTCATAAAGTTTTGGATAAATTTCCGTCTGTGAAAGTGAATGCAGAACTTGCTGCAGAATACGTTGTCGAAAAGGATGATGCGGAAAGTATTGATGTCAAATATTTCAATACGGCTAGTGATTCGATTTTTAGAAATACAGATTTAAGCTTGTGGTTTGATGAGATTGTGAAAGAACCAGTTTTACGTCAAATGGAGGAATTTGAGCAGAGAGGATCAGGATGGACCCTTCAGCAGATTCTGAGTTTGATCGTAAATATAAATCAATATACTCCCATCCAAGGTAGTTCGTACATTCCACTACCGAAATACATTGCCAACAAACATGTTTGCGTTAATGTTAATAATAGGAAAGATGATGAGTGTTTCAAGTGGGCTGTACTATCCGCTTTGCATCCTGCTAAGTTTCATCCGGAACGTCTAACTTGGTACAAGGAGTTTAAAAATGAACTCGATTTCAGAGATATCACTTTCTCAGTAAGTTTGAGGCAGATCAGCAAATTTGAAAAACAAAATAATATTTCAGTGAATGTATTCATCCTGAAGAAGTATGGTAAAACATACAAAGTTTCAACGGCTCATCTGACTTCTTCGTATCAAGTTAGACATGTAAATTTGCTTCTGATCCAAGATCATTATGCTGATGAAGATGAGGAGAAAGAAGACCTCAACGTTTCAGTACCAAAGTTCCACTACGTGTGGATTAAAAATTTGTCTGGGTTGATCAGATCGCAGTCAACTAAACACAAGTGCAAGCATTACATATGCGATAGATGTTTGCATTTCTTTCAAAATGAAGAGAAACTCAAGCAGCATATGAAAGACTGCATGCAGCTCAACAAATGCAGAATAAATTTACCAGTAGAAGAGAAAAGTGTTCTCAAATTCAAAAATTATAAGAATAGAGAGAAGGTTCCTTTCATCATCTATGCAGATTTTGAATGTATTTTGAAACCTGTAGATAATGTCGAACATTGGATGACAAGGAGCGATATGTGTTGCACTATCGGCTATTTAAGCAAGCTATTGAACTTGGACTAGAAGTCAAGCAACTACATCGCGATTTGCGATTCAAGCAGAGTCGCTGGTTGAAACCCTACATCGATTACAATACTGAGAAGAGGAAGGCATCAAAGAACGAGTTTGAAAAGAACTTTTACAAGCTGATGAACAACGGAGTTTTTGGTAAGACCATGGAGAATGAACGAAGATATTTGAACATAAAAATTGTTAATCATTGGTCTGGGCGATATGGAGCAGCTGCTTATATTGCAAAACCAAATTTCCATAGCAGTTCTGTCATCTCCGAAAATCTCGTTGTTATCCAGCTATCGCAGACCGAGATTACAATCCGTAAACCCATTTACGTTGGACTCACAGTGCTTGATTTGTCAAAACTCCATATGTTTGATTTTCACTACAAGAAAATGAAAGTATGGTTGGGTGATACATGCAAGTTATTGTATACAGACACCGACAGCCTCATCTACGAGATTCAAGATGTTGATATTTATCAAGTGATGAAAGATCACTCGGAATGGTTTGATACATCTGATTATCCTCGTGACAATCAATTTGGATTGGAGTTGAAAAACAAGAAGATTCTAGGCCTCTTCAAGGACGAGTGTAATGGCAAGATTATGCAAGAATTCTTCGGGTTGAGAAGCAAAATGTACAGCATCATCATCAAGAACGACTTCCCGGTGACAAAGGCAAAAGGTGTCAAAACAATGGTCGTCAAGAGGACTATCACACCAGAGGATTATCGGCAATGTCTGTTCGAGGGGACGATCTTGAGACGTCACCAGAACGTGATCCGCTCCAGGAAGCACAACGTCTGCACGGAGAGAATGAACAAAGTTGCACTGAGTCCTCACGACGACAAGCGCTACCTTCTGCCCGACTCCACGGACACTCTCCCCTGGGGGCACAAAGACATCCCCAAGCAGAGTGTAGAAAGAGAAGGGGTAAGTGTATATAAGAAGCGCAAGCAGCCACCAGAGCTCATTCAGTCGATAGACGAGCTACAGAGCAGACAGCCACCGAAGAAAAGAGCTAGACTAGAAACAGAGATTGATCTAGTTAACGAAGGCTTCGCATTCGACGGTGACGTTCTCGAACTCCAAGACGAAGATCTACTGCAGGAGTTCCAGTCTGATTTCTAAGTGGGGGCAAGAGTGGGGAGAACATCCTTATAAACAGAGTGATCGCAGAGCAAGCTTCATTCGATCGACAGGCTAGCTACAGTTCAGATCTCCTCCTCCATTCATTAAGCAGTAAGAATTTAATTACACTTGAAATAATACTTGTATCTAACGAATAATTTCTTTGTAGTAGTTCAAAGATGGATCTTGCTGCAATAAATGAGGTTGCTGCCAACGTTTTTCTTCCCACGCGACGCATGTGCGACTTGGTGGTTAATCAAAGATACATGATCGCTGAGATCAGGAAGGTGGATACGAGATTCGGGAAGAGAATCGTATTCACCCTGAACGGAGAGTTTCAACTCTTTGCGCCAACGCGAGTCTCGGCTAAGTTCTACGAGGATGATGCTCTGTTCAACAATATGGCAGCTAGTGCCAAAAGGAATGAGTTGGCCCTTCTGTATTTAGGCGATAAGAAATTTGAATTCATGGTATAGATGCATTTTCGTTGTAAATAAAAATGTAAATAGAAAAGAGAGAAAGAGAAAGGAGGGGAAAACGAGTCACTCGCGCATCCTATACTTTGAATTCGTTCATCCTATAAGGTTCGCAAGTGATGAGAATTGGTTGTTCCTCACTGGAAGGGGGCGAAGGTGGGGGCCCTCTTCCCTTTCTCTCTCTAAAAACTAGACTTAACGTAGCATATAATAGTTCGTATCCTATACTGCGAGGGTCAGTCTGCATCAGCCTCTCGTCATATCAAGTCGCTTTTCGCAAGGATCAACCATGGCCTCGTCTTCGAACCACGAAACATATCGGTAATAATTTATTTTCTCTCATGTATATGCAAGAATCTCATTCAATATTTAAGAACTAAATTTTCCATCGACAGATTTGAAGAAGTCAGATTGCAGAGTTTCACTGGTTTTCCGTCAACTTATGTAAATCCTGCACAGCTTGCAGCTGCAGGATTTTACTACACTAGACAGATTGACAGGGTGCGCTGTTTCGAATGCGGAACCGAGATCTGTCGTTGGGAGGAAGGTGATGATCCTCTGGTAGAACATCAACGTTGGGGTGCTCGATGTCGCTTCATTCGCAAATTGCCATGCGGCAACGTTCCGATTGGTGTCGACCCATCCACCATCCCCAATTCATCAGCTAGAGATGATTACAGACTAGATTATCGTCCAAATGCTGTACCTGATTCATACCAATCAGATACTGATCGCTTACTAAGCGGGATGAAATTACTTTTACAAGAGTTTACTAATCGGAATTACACAACAAATGTGCAACACACTAACGTGAATGTCAATTCACTCCAACCAGAATCCGCTTCAACAATAGAAATAAATATTAACATTGGAGAAAAACAGATTAGTGACGATCGTATGTGTTTAATTTGTTGCAATCAACAGCGTGGAATTGTATTTCTACCATGCGGACATTTTGTCACATGTACGACATGTGCAAATAGAGTAACGAGTGATGAAGATTCGAAATGTATTGTATGTCGCGAGCGAATCATTTCGACAGCTCGTGCTTTTCTATCTTGATATATATGTATTCAATAGGATTAATGAATAATAAATAGAGTAAAAATATTAATTCACAGTTCTGATTTATTCACCCAACTATTATGACTATCATCAAATCCTAACCATTTTACATACACTTCATTTCCTCGCTTTTTTATAACTTTCTCAATCAAATAAACGTCCGGATATTTGACTTTCAAAAGCTCCTGCTCGTAAAAACCACCAGAAATCGGTTGGTCTTGATAATCTTTCAGATGATAAGTAACAGGGTTTGTTTTACAAACTTTTTCAATAGTAAAAATTTCAGTTGACCAATTCGGAGTATATCCTTTTTCAAAAATTTGTTTTACTTTACTTATTCGAACTCTATCATTCACCTTAAATTTAGGATCTTTCACAGTAGTATTTCTTGCAGAGAATCTTCTAAGAACTTGAGCTTCATTGGTTGAGGTAACATCTTTTGGCTTCATATTAATTGTTCTATGTTTCGTATTGTTATAGCTTTTTAACAGATCAGACAAGATGTCGAGCCATTTATAATTTCCTTGAAGACTGAATTGCTTCCACATTTTATTTTTCAGAGTCCGATTAAATCGCTCACATATTGATGCTTTTAAATTACTGTACGTTGAGTACAAATTAATTTTATACTTTTTCATGAGAGCTTGGAAGCTTTTATTGTAAAACTCTTTTCCTCTATCAACTTGCAGATTTTTAGGTACTCGACCTTGATGAAGAATAGACTTCATTGCAGCAGCAACATCTTCACCACTCTTGGACTTTGCTGGAATGGCCCATGCATACTTGGAGAAGACATCTATGACTGTGAGCATATATCGATAACCTTTATTCTCACGAGAATAAGGTTGCATCTCAACAAGATCGGCTTGCCACGTTTCATTCAAACCTCGAACATCAAATTTTCTACGTGGATAATTGCGTCGAGCTGGTTTATGCAACTCTTCAACTACCACCTGCTTTTTCTCCATTTTCTTTTACTCATACACGGGTGCACCGTGGAAGTAGTCCAATCTTTGTCTCAGCTCTTTGACTTGAGCGTTAAAATCCAAGATTAGCTTGTCAACCTCTTCTTTGTGTCTGTTCTGAATATCAATCAATTCTTCGATATCTCTGACAAATTTAGAGCTGATCTGTGCTTCTAGCGTGCTGAAACGGGTTTCTAATTGAACAATCTCACTTTTCAATCTATTTGCAACCTCCGATTCAACGAATTGTTTGAGGGTACTGAAATTGACTGCATCATCTGGTTCAACAGGTGCTGCAAGATTGCACAATCTTCTCTGCTCAACATCGAACTGACCGTCAAGAGTGAATTTATATCCAATACCGGGAGAACCGCGAGCTCCCTCTGACTTCCTCTTCAAAGTACGTCCAAACACGTCGACACTCATTTTGATAATGACGTGATTTTTCACAATCAATTCAATATATACCCTGCTTCTCGGAGCTCTTCAATAATCGAATGAATCTCGTTCTCGTGATTCAAATTACCAGCTGATCGTTCTGCAATCAGAAGACGAAGACGATCGACTAACTCGTTGGGATCATCCCAGTAAACATAGTTCATCCTCATACCAGGTTGAGCATATTTGTATTTTGGTAGAAGTCCAGATCCGGTGAATTCATCGAACATAGGACCAATGATTCTTTTAAATTTGATACTGTTAGAAGTCCGAAGTGATGCATTCGGATCATGTCCTTTTCTGTGAGCATTTGTCATTTTTAGAATTTCACGATAAGTCAGTAAGTCTTTACGATTATACAAATCTTCATTAGGATGTCTTTTGGTTATTAACTCAATCAATCCTGGTGTAGCAGCATACTTCACACCCTTCAAAATTATCTTATCATCTTCAAAGGTGATTCGACAATTACCAAGCTTGTATGCTCCCGAATATTCTTGTCGTATTCCATACACTCTATCTCCTACATCTGATTGCTCTTTTTTCGAGAGTGTCTTTTCATTGTTTGTCCGAGGTACCAATATTTCATCTGGTACAGATATTGGTGACGCAGCTCTCTCTCTCTCTTTCTCTCTCCTCTGCGCGCGGTAAGTACCAACTGCACACGTACTGTCGACTGCTCCGCCGTATTCGAACATTTTCTGCCGTAATCCTGCCTTCGGGCGCTATTGTTTCAGCTCCTTGCAAGCGCCCTAATGCAAGTCGTCGCAGCATCTCACTATTTCGCTGTGTAATCCGACTTGCTGTAACTATTCCAGTCGCTATCAATCCTCATCCTGAAAGCGAGGTTAGGAGTGCGAGGAGCGAACGCGCGGCGGGAAGGCGCGAAGGCGGAGCCTCAGCGAGCAACAGCTGATCGCGACAGTGCAGGTACGTTCCCTCTTCCGACTTATCTTGCGCGGGTGGTATGCACATGGCGCCAGGAAAACCCAACACCTGCGCTGTGTGTAAAGTAACATCGGACCGCCCCCTAAAGCAGTGTCCTGAGTGCAAAAAGCCTCGGCACTCAAAATGCCCAAATAAGAAGGGAGAGGGACTATGCAATAATTGCCGCGCCAGGTGTGACATCGAGAGCGGCAGCAGAAAGCCGCTCACTCGCGCAGTCATTCCCACCCGTCAACTCCTGCGCGTGAGCGCGGTCGGCTGTGATTCCCCGCTCCGCGCGCGCTCCCCGACTCCGGGCAGTGCTGGCGCTGCAGCGCGTGGGGCCCTCCTGCGCTCATCAACGCCGGCTACAGCGCACGCGGCACCCTGCGCTACGAACTCGAGCGCGGGAATTTCAAATTGAAAATCGACATCTCCTCTGGAAGCACCACCCCTCAAAGCCAAAGATAACTCCGTTACACGCGGCCGCAATATTAGTATAAGTAGTAGTAGTCATAGTGTTAATAATAGTCTTAGCGCATCTAGTTGTAATGGTAGTAGTAGTAATAGTAATAGTAATATTTACAATAACTCTGACGCAAGCTCTGCTGGCTACAGCTTGTCTAAATTAGTAGAAGCATCGACCGCGAAAGGTACAATGCTGTCAGCCATTGTCAGCCTCACCGGCGACACTCAAAAACTGATTGAGCGGGAATGTGCGGGGCAACGATCGCTCATCTCTGACGGGCTTGAATCACTTAAATCGTCGCTGAATCTCATTCCGGTACTGAGTGAAAGTGTCACGAAGCTGGGCTCACGTGTGTCGGAGCTTGAGCGACTCGTGGAAAAGCAAAATTTAGTGCTGGAAAATTCTGCTAAATCTATCTCCGCACTTCTCGCTCAAAATAACACATTAATTGAACACATTAAAACCACATCCACTCAAAACACTTCCATACTACAGAAAATAGAACACATCCAGTCTCAAACACACCACATAATAAACAACCCACACAACACTTGCAATAACTCCGAGCTGACAGTGGCTGATGGCCATAGTGATGCTTCGGTGGGCTCTTCTATTAACACACGTTTGCCCAATGCTGGAGTACCGCCTCAAACTGGGGAACGGACGGATGGTGCTGAGAGCGACAAATTATTTATTA
>JAJGQD010000065.1:0-27924 GCA_020882685.1 Aphelinus atriplicis
TTCGAAGGAATAGTCCGATCGTCCTGAAATTTTGCACACAGGTCGTTCTCCGGAAGATGTGAACTGAATTTGGTGTTCAGCAACATCCGTTGTTTATTTCAATGGCAACCGTTGCTAGCGTGTTTTTGATAAGTTCCCATATAATTCATGATAAATGATCATTTGGGTTTGTATATTTATGGGATTCTATAAGAGTCAAAGAGACATTTCCCGTAAAAACCATCGTTGATGTGTCTAGCAACCGTTGTTTATATCCCTTGCAACCGTAACTAGGGAATGGGAAAAGTCAGTTGGAGGTCCATTTTTGGAACTGTTGATGACTAAGGAGTAAGAACATCGAAGCTCCGACATTTACCATAGCAACCATTGTTTACGTCCTTAGCAACCGTTACTATGGAGTGGGAAAAGTCAGTTAGAGGTCTATTTTCGGAACTGTTGACGACTAAGAAGTAATAACATCGAAGCTCCGACATTTACCATAGCAACCGTTGTTTACCTCCTTAGCAATCGTTACTATGGAGTGGGAAAAGTCAGTTGGAGGTCTATTTTCGGAACTGTTGATGACTAAGAAGTTAGAACATCGAAGCTCGGACATTTACCATAGCGACCGTTACTATGGAGTGAGAAAAGTCAGTTAGAGGTCCATTTTCGGAACTGTTGATGACTAAGAAGTAAGAATATCGGAGCTCGGATATTTTTTACCATAGCAACCGTTACTATGGAGCGGAGGAAATGAGTTAGAGGTTCATTTTGCTTTCTCAAAGAATACAATAAATAAGGTTCATGGTCAGACTTTTAAATATGTCGGAATTGATTCACGCTCAAATCGTCTTTCACACGGGCAGTTGTATGTTGGACTTTCTGACGGGCAAATCGGAAAACCAATTTCGATTCCCTTTTCAAAACCAAAAATGTTGTTTACTCCAAAGTACTTTGTGGTTTTGAAACTTTATAACTACTTGAAGTTACGTTTTCGTTCCTATTTACAGTTAATAATCATCAATCATTTCTTTAAACTCCGAGAGAGGGTGAAGCCGCGACGAGGGTCATTTTCGGAACTGTTGATGACTAAGAAGTAAGAACATCGAAGCTCCTAAATTTACTATAGCAGCTGTTGTTTACGTGTTTTTGGTCAATTTTTGCTTTTTTGAAGTGAAAGTTTTGTAATGGGGTAAAAATCGACCCATCGATTCGGATCTCGGGACCTCGATAAAATACTCTTATGAACTTTTTCCGCGTTTTTTGGAAGATTAATGTCGACATTATGTTGTCCTCATTGGCGTAAGATCTGCTTTATAATATAATCTTCTATATTATTGTGGTGCAAATTTAATTTTTGACATTTATTTTTATCCCAACAAATTGTACCTCCGTGATGCCATCTCTTGCATACTGAAACATTAAAAGTGGTATCATAAATATAATCATGCATTCATATTTAACCAATCAGCTGTGATAGGGATAAACTCAGAAAAAATTGAATATTTGATGAAATTTTTATAATAAGTATCTATTTTACATTCAGTATAGAACAATTTCAATTATAAAATATATCAGTTCAATGATATCGATTATAATACATTATTACGATTATTATTACAATTATGATTACAATTATCATTACAATTATCATTTCATGATGTAATTCATGGAGCCTTTTCATTATTAATAATAAAATTTTCAAGGTGAGTGAATTATTAGTTCATTAGTTGTCAACAGCGTTCGTAAAAGATATTATATTCTGAGTAAATAATATGTTCCATAAATAATTTCTTAATGACCTTTGATCATAAGAATATTCTAAATTTGAAGGATTTTCACTAATGCATAACGATACAATGAATGCACATGCGTATACGCCACATAAGTTTCCATCTTTTTGTTTCAATTTTATGTTTTCAAATATAACTTTTTTTTTATTCCGTTCTTGTACTGATATTTTCAAACGCGTTTCCAAATAATTTATTTCTTTTTCATGTAGTTTATAATTAGTCAAGTTTGGTAAACTATCATATATATGAATCACATTGCCATCGAAATAAGCAACCCTTCAATGATTAATATATGTTCCTCCTAGAATTTGTAAACTAGGCCCTTTAATACTTTCAACTGTTAATGATTGTTGAATGTAATTTACACTTTGAATTTGTTTTTCTGGATAATTATTGGAAATTATTCGTATGAAACAATCGATTGTATCATCATTTAAATTCAAGTAATTATCTGTGTCAGAGTTAATATCAAATAAATTGTGAGATATATTATTTAAATCGATATATCTGTTATCGAAATAATTTCTCCATATACTTATATCTTCTTCTGTTATTTGTTTTTCATACGTTTTTTCATATGTTACTGATTCATCATCGAAATTTATATAGTTTTCATTAGAATTACATTTTATATTATCTTTTTCTTTTATTCCTTTTTTGTTAACTGCTTTTGTGGTAGATGTTAGATTTAGGGTAAATAAAATGTCCCATAAATGTCTTCTTAATGTTCTTTGATCATAAGAATATTCTGAATTTGAAGGATTTTCACCAATGCATAACGATACAATGAATGCACATGCGTATACGCCACATGATTTCCATCTCTTTGTTTCAATGTCATGTTTTCAAATATAATTTTCTTCTTATTCCGTTCTTGTAGTGATATTTTCAAACGTGTTTCCAAATAATTTATCTCTTTTTAATGTAGTTTATAATTAGTCAAGTTTGGTAAACTATCATATATATATGAATTACATTGCCATCGAAATAAGCAACCCTCCAATGATTAATATATGTTCCTCCAAGAATTTGTAAACTAGGCCCTTTAATACTGTTAATGGTTGTTGGATGTAATTTACACTTTGAATTTGTTTTTCTGGATAATTATTGGAAATTATGCGTATGAAATAATCAATTGTATCATCATTTAAATTAAAATAATTAGTTGTATTAGGATTAATATCACATAAATTGTGATATATATCATTTAAATCAATGTATCTGTTATCAAAGTAATCTTTCCATACATTTATATCCTTCTGAGTTATTTTCTTTTCGTACGTTCCTTCATATATTACTGATTCATCATTAAAATTTCCATAAGTAGTATTACATTTCATATTATTTCTTTCTATTTGTTTTTGCTTAATTTTACTCTTATCGCATGAATTCAATTTATCATTTTTCACTAGCTGTGTGACAATAGTCTCATTTACATGATTATTCTTGTCTTTTTCATTGATATATAATAAATTTGAATTCTTTGAATCACGTTTTTCCATCTTTTTACAGTCTTGTTCTATTTGAAAAGAGAAATAAATTGGTTTATGATCCGAAAAGTATGATTCATATATTCCACTTATGTAATTTTCTATTTCTTTACTAACAAATATAATATCAATTTGAGTATTGAAGTGTCACGTGCGTATTTCACACGTACATCGCCGTATGCGCACGGGCCATGGGCTTCGGGTTTTAATACCAGCCCATTGGCCCGTTGCATAATAGCGCCCTGTTCGAAAGGCCGATCCGCTTGCGCCACAGGGGGGGGCTGCATTTGCCACCTGCCCAAAGACCTAATAAACAAAATACCGGAAGCCCACGACCCAGACAGCAAAGGGCAACCCTTGCGGTCCAGGAGAAGGTGCAGCACGCCAGTACAAGCAGCAAGCCACGCGCACGGCCGAAAGTAGGTCATGACGCAATACGCATCTTTCAAAAGTTTTCAGGACCCTCCTCGGAACTCGCTTACCCTACGAGAGCGAGCGTGCATTTGCCAGCCGTCTAAGACCCTACGCTACCTGACTCCAGGAGCCCGCCGTCCAGAGGCAAAGGGCCAGCCCGTGCAGTCCAAAAACAAACAAGAAAACGGGCATTGCCCCGTGTATTTCGGCCTGGCAGAACTAGCGAGAGCGCTGAGCCCGACCCCCGCTGTTAATGCTAATAAGGCGGCAGTGCATTGAAGCGGAAAAATCAACAGGCGACGAGGCAGCGGCTCTCTGATAACGCTTTTTCTCCCTGCCAGAAGCGAGCATTCGGACCAACAGTAATTATGGATTTGGGGCACGAAGATTCCTGGAAAAGAGCTGCGTATGACCATCTTAGGTAATTCGGGAGCCGAAAAGTACGCGTTCCGACATTAGTCGCAGCCGTGCAAACAGAAGCGCCTGTAATCTTCCTGTCAAATAGACTCATTTATCTACTAGATTAATTGCCTCACCTCTCCATACATCCCTCCCAGAAAGCCCGGCCAGTTTCCTCTATAAAAAGCGCTGGTTACACCGAGAGGGCATGATTAGAGCCCGAACCTCTGCTCCTCGCGTAGTCGAAGTGTGTTGTAAAAATCGCGCCGATTGATTCTAAGCTTATAGCACTTTGTATTATTTTTAAGTGGTTTGAAATAAAATAACGTAAAGAAGATTTCGACCTTTTTACTCGAGAACCCAATTTCCTGACGATTCGCTAATTCAAATAAACAGTCCGCGCCGCGCCAAGAGTAACTGACCGCCCGCTGCGACCGTACCTGCGACAGCGAGAGCCGCCGCCCAACCTCCAGCTACCAGCATTGACTGCAAGGTGAGTACCCTTCCCATTGTCCCGGCCGCTATTATAAGTTCTGCTACTCCCGCTGCACTGCTCCGCTCTCTAGCACGTGTTTTCCGACCGAAAAGTCATCGCCCCATCCTGGCTCACGCCGAATCGGGAAACGCGCTCAGTATTTGAACCCGGTAGAGATCCATTCAAAAGTAACAGCTACGCCGCGCGTCGGACGTAACAATTGGGGGCCCCTTTTTCCGGAAGGACTAGGTGACTTTTTGAATATACAAAGAAGACGTATACAGCCTCATTCTTTTATACAATGTCGAACGAAAGGGTTAAACTGGCCGTATCTATTCTATTGAAACACGCAATAAACGCCGAACCACAGCGATGGGAAGAGGAACGCGACCCGACACTTAATGAACTAATTCGATATTATCGCGAGCGAAACGAAAGTAGTTGTGAAACCGCGACCAACTCACAAATAAAAGAGACACAGGCGCTAATAAAAGATTTACCGCACATAGCGAAAGAAAGCATAGAGGACGTCTGCGTGGACAGCGTTTTTACAAACGCACTGATCGAGTTAATTGAGAATGGAATTGACCCAGCAAATATTATAATCGGGGTGTTAAATAATCAGGAGGCAAAACATGGGCATGACATGAGCGCGCTAAAAAATGCACAAATAAAATTAATCGACGGAAATAATACGAACGACGATTTATGTGAAGAGGAATTATCACTTCGCGCATCACTAAAACACGGGAAATTTGATCAAAAAGCTGTAGAGTTTTTGCGAAAAAAAGATGACAACGAACTATATAGAACGATTAAAGAAATTTATGACGCAGGAAAAGCAAGCATAATACCCGATCGCACGGATAGTTTAGAAGCACTAAAGAAAAGTTTTCAAACTGGTATAAATATAGCAAAATACGCGGAATTATCGAACATTTATCAAAATACAAACAGTACAACCCCTAATTGGTTTGAAACACCGAGGGTAGGCAATAATAAAGAAAAATCGCTAACCTTTAGAACAGCACTGGAAAATAGCAAATCCCTGTTTAGCACGGCAAATAATAACGACCCTAAACCGAATTTCCATTCCACGGGTATGAAAACAGGGAATAATGTACCGTACATGAATGCGTCGGGAAATTTTTTCGAACCCAGCAATAGGCAGAGAACACAAGGAGCAACGTTCGAATCGAGTTTTAATCAGGTTAGGCCCCTATCGATAAAGGACGCGCTAGAATTGATTCCCCGGTTTAATGGGAGTAACGTTCCACTGGGCAGTTTTTTAGACGGCTGCAGAGAGGCCACGAATATTATACACCCAAATTGCGAACAAGAACTCGCAAAATTAATTAAGCTAAGATTATTCGGAGAGGCGCTACGGAGCGCATCGGGAAAAATATTTCATTCAATTAACGACATCGAAAAATTCTTCGATGGTATTTTCGGCTCAACAAAAACGTATCACCAACTTCACGGGGAGCTCGCGAGTATTAAACAAAAGCGCGACGAGAGCGTCATAGTTTTTTCTAATAAAATAAAGGAGCTTGGACAAGAGATTATATCAGCAGCAAAAAGAGAAGGAAGAGATATGAAAGAGTTAACCGTCACACTAGAAAAAGATTTAATAAAATTTTTCCTGCGAGGGCTGCATTGGGTAATTAAGGCTCGAATGGGCGTAGTGGACTCATTAGAGACAGCCACAACAGAGGCTATCGAAATTGAGAGGGATTTCGCGTGCTACGGCTCGGATGATTTAAGCGACACAATCAAAAGCATTTCGGAAAATAACCAACGAGACACGTTGGCAGCGAAAGTGCATTACGTTGAGAGCAGATCGGCGGAAATTTGCCAGATCTGTAATAAAATGGGGCATACGGCGACTAGATGTTGGCAATTACCAGGTAACAAACCGGGAGATAGAAACCAAGATAACAGGTTTAGAAATAATAATCAGACCGACAATTCGGGCAACAGGGGGCAAGCGCCATGGCAACAACAAAATAACTATCGGAGAGCAAGAAATGAAACAAACTGGCAACCGCAAAACGACCCAAGATCGGGGCGTGAGTTACGAGCGAGTAATAACGAGTTAATCGAGGAAAAATATTTGGAGAGACAAAGGAGAACGTTTCCAGAGCAAAGCTTCTGTAAGTATTGTAAGAAGCCGGGACATACTATAGATGTGTGTTGGAAGAGAGAGTACGATCACGCCCAAAGAAATAGGCAACAGGGAAACGAGAGCGGTCCCCAGCTGAGTGGCGCACACAAAGGGACCGAGACAGCTGCCGAGCGCCCCAACACATCCCGCAACTAATGGAGAGACAGGTGATTCGGAGGAGCGTACACCTGGAAAGGAATAGTAAGTCGCCTACAATCTCTCTAAAGAATCCATTTACATGCGGCATTATCTCGTTGATTCTCGACTCCGGTGCAGGCCCGAACCTGATAAAAGAGATACACATTCCGGAAGTCTGCTGTATCAACAAAAAAGAGATTCTGGAATTGAGCGGCATAACAAGCGAAAGCATTTTCACGCGTGGTAAAATAGATGTACACTTCGGGTATTTCTCAACAACGTTCCATATCGTAGCGAACGACTTTCCGATAGATGAAGACGGCTTACTTGGGAGCGATTTCTTTCGAGAAGTGAAGGCAAAAATAGATTACGGAAAAAATTCTCTGGTTTTCGATAAGGGCGAATTACCATTTAATAAAGAAGAAATAACGTTGAAACCAAAATCCATCTCTCTAATACAAGCAAATATAAAAAACGAATTGGAGGAAGGCTACGTGCCTCTTGTTGATTCGCAACAAGGAATAGTTATGGGTGAGTGTTTAGTAACTAATAAAAAAGGTAAGGCACCAATGTTGGTGTACAACGGCCTAAACAAGGAAGTGAAAATGGAAATTCCCACTTTCGAAATTCAAGGTTTTTCGGAAAATAAAAATGATATGGCGATGCAAAAAAGAAATGCTCTATACAAATCAGGTCAGAATGACCCAAGCAAAATTTATACGGAAATAAAAAATGAAAGTATATTTGAAAATACAACGAACACCGACCGAGATCAGTGTTGTGCAGTTGTACGTACAGAAAAAGATATATTAGATTTGAATGAGATTAGCCAAGAGCAAAGTGGCAAAAATATGATAAATAAAAGCGCGAACAGCTTATCACAAGTAATTAACGAAAAGGCGAATTTTGAAAAGAAGTGCATTGAAATTAATCAGATGGACAATATTGAAATGACAAAAAACGAAAGTCTATTGGAGAACAAAACGAAGAGTTATAAAGAAGAGACGACTACAGCAGTCGATAAGATAATACGACAGAAAGTTTTGGCAATCAAAGTCAGAGAGGAAAAAATATGGGGTTTTTCCGACGAGGAACAAGAGGGACATGATCCACATACGACTACAAATATACAGGAAGAATCCGAAGAAACAATGGCCGAATGCGACGAAGATATTTCGGAAATTCTTAAAGATTTACTGGATACATATCCAACAGAAGGAACGGGGGAAATTGCTGGAGAAGAACAAAATTCCCCCGAATTAATTAGCGAAGAAGACGTTATTGAGTCAGTAAATTTATTGTTGGAACTATTGAAGAAAAACCAGAAGAATTCGTCTAGCGAGACTGAAATAATGGAGAAAACACAATTGGTAATTATGTATATGAATAATAAAGAAAAATTCGACCCCGTGAGAGAAATTGCACAGACATTATTTTTGGATCTAAAATCAAACATTGAAAAATTAGGCACAGGGTGCGAAAAATTTAATAAAACCATAAATGATACTATTGTCATATTGAGAAATATAAAAGCAACTATTAAAGGTAAATTCAAAGGAAAATGCGAGATTGGAGCAGAAAAAATCTTACAAATAAAAAATTCTTGCGAACGAATCAAAAAACTAAAGGAATTACTGAGACTGGAACATTTGTCACCTATGGAAAAGCAGGCAATTGAGCCGCTAATCGAGGAATTTCACGATGTTTTCCATTTGCCGGGAGAAAAGCTCTCCACCACTAATGTACTGGAGCTATCCATTCCGACGGTCGACGACGTGCCCGTGAGTACAAAGCAGTTTCGGCTAGCTCCGGCACAAAGGGAAGAAATAGAAAGGCAGGTGAAAGACCTGTTGGACAATGACATTATAGAATATTCAACTTCGTCATATTCTAGCCCGGTGTTTCTCGTGGATAAAAAACCAGACGCCCAGGGCAATAAAAAATATCGAATGGTTATAGATTACCGCAAATTGAACGAAAAAACACTGGATGATCAGTTTCCGTTGCCGAATATACTCGACATCTTGGATCAATTAGGCGGTGCAAAATACTTTACAGTGGTGGACATGGCATCGGGGTATCATCAGATGAGAATAAATGAAAAAGATAGACACAAGACAGCTTTTGCAACATGGTATGGTCTATATCATTTCACAAGGGTCGCTTTCGGCCTCCGAACAGCGCCCAGCTCGTACTCACGGCTGCTTGCAATTGTTCTAGCGGGGTTATTAAATAAAGAAATGTTCAACTTCATTGACGACATTATTGTATATTCAAAAACACTAGAGGAACATCTGGAGAGACTAAGACATCTTTTCGAGAGATTAAGAAAGGCAGTACTCAAATTGCAACCCGAGAAATGTGATTTTTTCAAGAAAGAAGTGACGTACTTAGGACATATAATTAGCGACGAGGGATGTCGGCCGGATCCGCGAAAAACTAACGCAGTCAGACACTTTCCGGTCCCAAAAACACCCAAAAATATTAAACAGTTTCTGGGGTTGGCAGGATATTACCGACGTTTTATTCACCAATTTGCAAAAATAGCAAAACCACTGACCGAGTTATTAAAAAAGGATAAAGAATTCATATGGACTGACGAAACACAGGCAGCCCTTGATACCCTAAAAGATATATTATGTAACGAACCTTTGCTCTCATTTCCCAATTTTTCGGAAAGATTCAACTTAACAACGGACGCATCAGGATTCGCCATAGGGGGAATTTTGTCGCAAGGCGAGAAAGGAGCCGAAAAACCAGTAGCTTATGTATCAAGAGTACTAAATAGTTACGAGAGGAATTACGATACATACGAGCGCGAGGCCTTGGCGCTAGTGTTTTGCATAAATCATTTTAGACCATATCTTTGGGGACGAAAATTTAAGCTAATCACAGACAATAAAGCCTTAACTTGGATGCATTCACGCAAAGACCCGAATTCAAGAGTAACCCGATGGATGCTTCTATTGGGAGAGTACGATTTCGATATCGAATATAGGCCGGGTCCAACTAACGCAGCAGATGCACTATCGAGAAACCCGGTAGAAGAAACACCGAGCTCTGAAAAGAATGAGGAGAGGAAAGAGCAAGTATACACAATAAGCACGAGGAGCCGAGCGGGGCGCGTGCCGGGAGCAAGATACAATGACGCCATAAAGGCGCTGGCCCCGAGGAAAAGAGAGGCGAAGAGAGAGGGAAAACCGCTCCTACCAGCGGTGACTGAGGAACCAACACACGAGGAGCACGAGCCGCTATCTAATAACTCAATCACTGGGGAACTACCGAGTCAACAGGCAAATGATATCTCTGTACCAGAAAATTTTTTCGGAATTGATAACTCGCCATGCAACGATCTCGAAGAGAGAGGGGAGGGAGGAGAACTGTCGTTCACCGAAAAAATTTCCAACGTACCAGCCAACTATAAAATCATCCAGTGTCGTGAAAAATTATTTATGAGACGCGACAATTATTTATACTTTGTGAGTACCGACGGAATGCCCTGCGACGAAGGAGCTAGACAGCTAGAAGCAATTAACAAGCTCCCCAGGGTTAAAAATTTAGAGATGGGAAAACTCAAAATTCTGAATATTAATAATAAAATACATTTGGTTTTTCCCCTCCGCGACCAAAACTCGGTAGGTTTATCAACCGTGAATAATAATCTTGATAAACTTTGTAACGAGGTGAAAATCTGGGCAAGCAAAAACGAGACCCAATCAATAAGTATTGCCAAATCGGACGAAATTGAGGGTCTTGCGTGGGAGCAGATCCTACACAAAATACGTTACGCATTTTCCGATAGCGAAATAAAGCTAATAATCTGCATGGGACTAATAAGACACCCGCCCATGGAAGATAGACCAAAAATAATCGAAGAAGCGCATGACTCAATTATGGGTGGACATAGGGGAGTTACAAAAACATATAAGAGAATAAAACACTATTTTTTCTGGAACAACCTCAAAGAGGATATTCAAAATCACATTAGGAAATGCCTCCCATGTCAACTCAAGAAACTAGGTAAAATCAAAACACGCCTACCTATGGTCATCTCGACGACGCCCCCTGTAGCGTGGCATACAATAGCAATGGATATCGTCGGACCGCTCCCCCGCACCGCAAAGGGACATGAATACATACTGACTTTTCAAGACACATTTACGAAATTTGCCTTAGCAGAGCCCCTATTTAATCAAACCGCGATCTCAGTAGCGGACGGGTTCATTAAAAAAGTAATATGCATCTTCGGGGCACCAAATGTAATTTTGCACGATAGGGGCACCCAGTTCATTTCATCATTGGTACGGAGAATTGCTAAAAGATTCAGAATCAAGCAAATTAAAACAACCGCTTTTCACCCCCAATCAAATGGCTCGTTGGAACGATCGCACGCAAGCCTAACCGAATTTCTAAAATGCTTTGTTGACAGTAGCCGAACGGACTGGGATAATTATGTGGATCTTGCAATTTTTAATTTTAACACTAATATTAGTGAATCCACAAAACTAACCCCGTTCGAGTTGCTTTTTGCTAGAGTAGCTCGCACACCGGGTAACTTGATGCTGGAACCAGAAGATTTATTGCCTACTTACGAAAATTATATACAGAATTTAGCAACAAAATTGAACCAATTGCAAAATATTGCTAGAGAAAACCTTGTAAAATCAAAATTCAAATCCAAAGAATATTATGACAAAAAAATCAACGAAAAGACTCTTCGAATCGGAGATTATGTATGGATGACAAAAGGGCCCAAGCCATTGAAACTAGCAGACACAAGCGAGGGACCCTACCTGGTAGTAGACATACTAGAAAAAGGCAACGTAAGAATCCAGCTCAATGACAAAAAGACATCGGTCGTGCATGCCAATAGACTGCGCGTGTCGCATATTGAATCTAAACACACGATCGATGCATGATATTTTCTGAACACATTATGCACGTAGTAATTTTAGAGGATGCTTATTTAGCAGCTTGGATCAATGCTTATAACCTATAATATCGCCCAAGTTCTGTTATGAACCTAATATAACATTTAATGTTGCAGATGAATATTATTCAACATTTAATGTTTTCTCTTCTCGTCTACACAAAAATTAGAGAAGGACGAGCAATCATCGGATATGATTGCTCAAAGCAAGTGACAAACCTCACGACGTTTTCTCTTATGCATGTAGGAGAATGCGACATTAACCCATTAACGTCCAAAATGTCGAAATTTCTTGCACGTTTTCAGAGTGATTATTTCCTATGTAATTGGCGTGGAAAAAATTTTTGAACCACATATTCTGATGTAAAATTTCATGCTCTTTTCGAATCCGTTTCCAGAATCATAATAAATTTTACAGGAAAAGAGATATGCTCGATTGAAACATAAAAAACACCTAAATTTTCGAAAAAAAAAATTTTCAGGATTTTTTTTCGAAGTGTTACGGTGAAGATATCACCTTGCGACCGTGATCAAAGGTGATTATGGGAGTTGAAGTTTAACAGGGAATTTTTTTGTTGACCTTGAACCATCTCTTCTTTACAAAATGGCGGAAAAAACGAATTTTTTTTTTCAATCTTCATCAATTTTTTTCTCAAAATCTTTGGACTTTAGAAAAAACTTCATGAGAACTTTTCAGAATTTTTAAAAACATTTTTGAAAATTCCATTTCCCAAGTTTCCCGGACAATCAAAAATTGTCTCAAAAAATTTTGAAAAAATTTAAGAATATTCCTCGAGCGATTCTAAGGCATTTTTGTTCCCATGAATTTTTTTCTAAAGTCCATAGATTTTGAGAAAAAAGTTCATGAAGATTGAAAAAAAAAAAATTCGTTTTTCCGCCATTTTGTAAAGAAGCGATGGTTCAAGGTCAACAAAAAAATTCCCTGTTAAACTTCAACTCCCATGATCACCTTTGATCACGGTTGCAAGGTAATATCTCCACCGTAACACTTCGAAAAAAAATCCTAAGAATTTTTTTTTTCAAAAATTTAGGTATTTTTTATGTTTCAATCAAGCATATCTCTTTTTCTGTGAGTTTTATCATAATTCTGGCAACGGATTCTGAAAGAGCATGAAATTTTACATCAGAATATGTGGTTTAAGAATTTTTTTAACGCCAATTATATAGGAAAAAATCACTTTGAAAACGTGCAAGAAATTTTAACATTTTGGACGTTAATGGGTTAAAGAACCAGAAATATTCGTCGCCCCGACTTTTGTAAGATTAATCCAGGTTAACGAGTTCGATAAAACACATGTAAGATACTGTAAAGTTCAAGTAAAACGAACCATTAAAAAATGCGGAATGTTTTCACACACGTCCGACATTGGCCTAAGCGAAGTAGAATTTATTAGAGAAGTAACGTACGAAGAATGTAAAATGATGCATGAAACACGAACTTATAGAATCAGAGATACGATTGTAGACGGACTAACAATAAATGGAACCCGAGCACAACCGGTGATATACGCCGGCAGAGCAAATCAGGAAGGAAAATGTCAAGCGGGCGCCTCCTATGCCGATCCGTACGGAACTTTTGAAGACGTTTTAGTGCAAGGATATGTAATCATAACTTTAATGGAAGGCTATGCAGCCGTTAAAATCGACTCGAACGAAGTAATCTTGCCCTCAGGCACGCGATGCCTATTAAATAAGGATAAGTGTATTGATATCGAGGCGGGATACGCTTTCTGGGACCTCTTACCAAGCAAGTTTTGTGAAAATAAATTATATTCAGAGTTATATCATGGAAATGTTAGCAAAATAACAGAAGAAGGCGAGGGAAAGAAACCACTTTATATGTTAGAAAGTGGGGATGTAACTTTCGCTTTCACGGCACTAGGCACTATGTCCGTGTGTTCTTATACTCTGGTACGCACCGAGCACCCCAAATTATTTTTTATCGAAGGACCGGAGGGATTTTATTTTGATGCTAAGGCAACCCCGGATGTAGAAAATCTGGACGTATTTACCTACGTAAACTCTAAATTCATTTATGTCGAAAAACATATTAAAAGTCAGGTAAAAAGATTATACCACGATGTAATTGTGCAGAAATGCGAACTAGAAAGAAGAGTTATAGCAAATGCCCTAAGCATTGCAGTAACGGCACCAGACATGTTTGCGTACCAGATTACTAGAGAACGCGGGTACATGGCCGTGGTAGCGGGAGAAGCGGTCCATGTAATGAAATGCGTGCAAGTAGACGTAACAAGACGAGAAGTCGAAACCTGTTACCAAGAATTACCTGTTACAAAAGATGGGCAAGATTATTTTTTATCGCCTCGCACACACATTCTGAAAAAGTTCGGAACGGAAACGGCTTGTAACCCTTTGATTGCGCCTATGTTTTTATTAGGCGAAAACTGGTTCACGATTTTACCCCATACTATAACAAGGGGAAATAATCCAGCGGTGCTGAGACCAGAGACCAAGAGCACCTGGAATTATACAGATCCTGTTGAATTAGCGAAAAGTGGAATTTATACCTCGGACGAAGTCGACTCAATGAGACAATTTTTGATGTTTCCAGTAGAAAGGCCCTCTATGTTAAACACCCTTGCAATGGGAATGTCGGGCAGAAATTTTTCGGGCCGAGGCCTCTCGTTGACCAAAATGTTCGACGAGGAAGAATTGACAAGGTTAGCGGAAAACACGTGGAACAAAATGTGGGGAAAATTCATAACGTTCGGTTCTGCGAGCGCCGGGATACTGGGAGTATTCGTAATATTCAGAGTAATCAGAATGATCATCGACTCATTAATCCATGGTTTTGCTCTGTACTCGCTTTACGGATGGTCAATTAATATTATAGGGTGTTTATGGTCTTCAGTCACCCAACTATTACTACATCTGGGAAAGGACAAAGAGACGCATCTCCAAGCTCGCAGAAGAAAGAAGAACGAACGCAAGGCCGCGCCGCCGTATACACTGGCACCCCCACTCGCGACGTTCGCCACGCCCACAGCCAGTGAGCCGCCCGAGTATACCGCATACTGCAAGTTCAACAGGAACGGAGAGGGAGGCAAGGCCCCCGGCGCCTCTAACCAACCGAGACTATATCCCGACATAGAGTTGCAACCGCTTTCCCAGAAATTCGAAGCGCCCGATGAAACAAATGCTCTAAATAATACAGATTTAGCGAGCATCGAAGTACACTCGCTACCCACCAAGAATAAGAAAGAAGAGTCAGAAAAGTAATTTTCCTTTTATTTCCCCTTCTCTCCTGGCAAAATGAACGACATGAATAAAAACAGAAAGGTAGTATTGATCGAAAAGATTTTGACTGTTGACGAAAAAATGAAAAGGGTAGCGCAACAACACAGAGAATCAGTGATTGAATTTGGGGAACGAGCCGACTACTTACTCACTATGTGCAATAACCTATGCAAAATCGCTCAAGTGGAACTGAATGCTATCACCGCGTCTTGCGCAGAGAGAGAAAGAGAAATGATCGAAGTATTTTTACTAGGACTAAAGAAAGATATAAAACGATATATTTGTAAACCCGAAATCTACCGTAACCTAACCGAGGCTAGAGAACACGCGCAGAAGATCGAATTGCACTTAAAAGACCTGGCTAAGATGAAACGCCGAAGCATAATAAATATTTAACCCTTCGTTTGTTCATAGATTATTAGTGGATGGAACTATCGTGGCGTTTCCTGCAGAACACCTGCTACACAGCAATAGCACCTGCCGATCACTACTGGGCAAGGGGAGAAAAAATAATTTTTTGCAACCATTGCTACGAAAAATACGTCATCGATCCGCACGAGCTTTACGGACGAGTAAGAATCGGCCACGCGATCGTCAGGGATTATTTTCCAACAAACTGCAGTATCTGTAGAAAAGCATTATTTACGATTGATTCTCCGAGATTCTGTTGGCGGTGCCATCGGGCTTATCAGCTTCGTAAACAAGCACTAGACGCAGGAGCGAATCACATTTTCTTTCTTTAACAACGCAAATAAGATGGACGAAAGCAACAGGATCTACGAGCGCGTATCTTGTACCGTTGAAAGACAGAGAATTTGTATATCATGCTACTACAGGGAATTTACCCCGTGGGAAAGGACAGCACTCACTGTTACAGTCGATAAAATGGTAACACCCCCGATTTTCTCCGGAAGATGTAAAATCTGCTACGAGTGGTTTGAAGTCACATCGACTCCTGGGGCTACCCCGCAACCAACGCTAAACCTACCACCCATTCTTGAGATTGCCAAGAAGATTGAGACACTGCATAAAATCAATACTAAAAAGGTGCCCAAGTTCCTTAGGAAATCAAAGACGGTTAGGTATTGGGCCCCGACAAAGGTCACCACCATGCAGAGCTCAACGTCGCGAGAGGTGAGCTTGTACCCCCCAGATGGCAGTTCGGACGAGTCCGAAACGCGATCAAAAAGAAGCAAAACATGCGATGAAGATCAGGATACCGACGACACTCTAACGCCCGGGGAATCAGTCCAGGGAAATGAACAAGAGCAGGAGGGGGCAATGGATACGATCGTACAACCCTCGGGGAGCGTCGGCGAAGCCCCGGTAGATTCGGAAACGAAGGGTGACCCGCAAGGACGAAGGGCCCCGAGCCCAGATACAACCGATAAGGAACCCTTCGATATACTCGCGATGGTAGTAGAAAACGCGTTAGACGAACTCAGCGACTCGTATAGACCCACGGAACAAACTGAATATCTAGGATGGTTAGACGAGGTTCTGAAGGAAACCCTAGAGCAAGAACCTACGGTCGAAAGAAACTAATACACGCCAAATTTTCTTTTTTTTTTCCCTCTCTGAAAATAGGACATGGACTTCGGAACGCTAATTCTGGGCCTCACTGCGCTGGCACTGTCAAGTAACGGGGACATCGTGGTAAAATCATCGGGAGATAATCCGGGAATCCTGTTCAATAGAGTCGAGGATATAACACACGCTGGGGATAAGATTAAAATCTACACGTCGCTACGCACGGAGGAGCTTTTCGAGAACATCAACTACTACCAGGAGATTTTCGACAACAGAACTAGATCCCAAAACATTGCCAAAGAAAAAGAGATCAAGACTGACAGCCAGGCCTTGACAATAGAAATGGGGCTCCGCGCCTTGAAAGCAGCAAGAAAACGGTTCGAAATGCTAATGAAGCTCCATTCGGCGGGAGTCGGGCCAGTTATCGAGAGGGAAATTATTAAAGCAGGAATGGAAGAATTGGAGACACAGCACAAAAGCAGAATACACTTCGACACAGAAGCAAATGTCGTATACTCCAGGAACGTCATTTCCGACGGGGTAGCACACTTGAGAAAACTCTGGGAAATAACAGCCGCGCCGCTCGTCAATTCAGACCCACAAGCAAGGTCAGAAAACATCACGATAGCGGTGCAGGAGAGCATAGCCCTGGCCGATCAGGTAAATGAGATACTGACCCACAAGGACATAACGATCCTATTGCCTGATATTTTCGAGGCATTACGCCTACTGGCCCAGGATCTCAGAGAAAATATCCCTATCAGCCTAGGCGAGTTGGATCCAGAGAATTTTAAAAAGATCGCAGTGATGGAAATTTTTCAGCTGAACGGAGATACATATATAAGTGTAGAGGTACAATTAATCAGCAGCGAAACATACAGAACGTACCGTATGCTGTCAATACCAGCCTTCCAAACAACAGGAAAATACAGGGGCGACGCTATATATATCAAACCCCAAAACGATCTAATCGCCATTTTACCACTATCAAACACGCATTTCTTCCTCACCGAGAGCGAATTTCAAGCCTGCAGTAAACTGAAGTCCATTAGAATATGCCGACAACAGAAAACGCTCATCACCGCTACAGAGTGCGAGAGCGGACTGCTACACAAAGGCACGTATTGGCTCTTGAATAGCTGTACACTGGTGGTAACAAAGGAAGCCGGTTTTCACGTTTTCAAAACACCCGACCCGTCGGAGTATATCTACACGACCCGGAGAAGCATCACTGGACTGCAAATATGCGAGGGATGGAAGAAGAACATCACTCTCACAGATTCGGGCATAATCAAAATACCTAAACTCTGCAGGCTGATAGTAAACAACCAAGTGCTCCGAGGAGGGGGAACTCCGATGTTCAGAGATGAAAATTATTATCTACCTACCATTAAGTTAGAATTAAAAGGACTTTTACTGGAGGGTAATCAAACTAATCACACTACGCAGGTGTTTCAATCGGGAAATAGCTTATTTGAAGTATTGATGAGCCTCGCGATAATCATAGCAATTAACGGGGTGGTATGCATACTAGTTACGGCCATATGCCTATTGTGTAAACTAGAAAAAAAACGCACACGTACACGATCTAGGGATTCGAGTGTAGAAAACACATACGTCCCTATGGCGCCCGTTGATCCCAATTTCGCTTTTAAATTTCATGACCCAGCCAAAATATACGACGTACCTACAACCCCTCCAGTAAGGGTCACTACACCTATCGCTACCACAGATGAAAGCCTCTTACCGGCAAACGTTTGTCAAGTGGAAATACATTAACGTTAAGACGCACTGATATGTAATATGCACGTTAATATAAGTAGTACACCAAATTCGGGCTAAACACGATCGCTCAAGCGCAGTATGTACATGAGAAAGAATGAATGGGAATAGGAAAGATCGTAAGAAAAGGGAAAGCTAAAGGAAGAAGAAGAGAAGAGGAGACGAAGAAGAGTGAGAGAGAGAGAAAGAGAGAGAGAGAGAGAGAGAGAGAGAGAGAGAGAGAGAGAGAGAGAGAGAGAGAGAGAGAGTGGGAGAGAGAGAGAGGGAGAAAGCGCCGGACGGCCGCTGCAACAGCCCCCACTTCAAAATTTTTTTTTTTTCTTCTCCCCTCCCCCTTCCCACTTCTCTCTTTCCGTTTTCCCTGAGCGCATCAAGGGAAATATAATTATATACTGTAATCAACTAATGAATTGCTTTGTTAACTTGAGGTATCTGATAAAATCCGACGGGGACTATGGCACGCGTGTGGCTACCGGATTACCCTGCCTTTGCCAACTACGAGACAAGGCTAAGCACGTTCGCCGACTGGCCAGCCCACTCACCTGTGACCAGCGAGGACCTCGCTAGAGCGGGATTCTTTAACACCGGCAGGCGAACCTACTGCTACTACTGCGGATGCGGCATCGGAAATTGGTGCCCGGGAGACGACCCTTGGGAGCTACACGTCAAATTCTTTTCTAACTGCCCATTCGTCAAGCGCGGTAAACCGCAAGTCCCCACTGACGACCCGCCCAGCTATCAGGAATGCATGAGAACTTCCGCCGCAGGTTTTATTGAACAAACTAAAAAAGAGTAATGATACAGCCGCAGAGTAAGCCCGAAATTAAGGTCTTGCTAACTAAACATTTGGAAACAGCGAACTCTGTTTGAAATAAATCATTATAACCTTGTAACCCCAAATTTGCACTCGTTTTTCTTACTAATCTCCTCTGTGCCGGATTGATTCCCCGCCGTTTATTCAAACAAACAGATTTCGTTGGAATTACAGTAAGCTATCTGTTAACCGATCACGCGAATATACTAAAATTGCTTACAATTATTGTTCTCATTTTCTAATCGCCGGGAAGAAGGAACGAAGGTCATCAAACTACTTTTTTTTCCTTTTCAGAATTAGTACTAAAACGCACTGCATGAGTGCATGATAAATTAAACTCGTTACCTTCTTCCTCGGTGCACTACACTACTAAGTAAGTTAGGAAATAGACTAGTGCATACACGGAAAGACGCCGTATTATCCTTTTGTTACGCCAAATAGCGCTTATAAAATATTAATCGGCTTGCACGTAGCCCACATGCAGTTAGAAACACCAAAGAATATCAAATAAGGAAGGCCCTTACAATGCCTCTTTGACTTGTAATGCGGGAACCGAGCAAGGAAACGACGGCGAGGAGCACCGATAGAGCGCGTTAAGTAGATACATCAAAATACACAAGCAGAGGTACACTCCCAATCTCTAATACCCTTATCATTTTTTTTTGAATATTTCCTCTCCTTCCTCCACTTTCGGGGCACCCACGGTACCAATATAAAAAGGGGCATACAAGGAAACCCCGGCCACTTGCATCATGTACGTCTACTGCAGCGGACTCACCTTCTCGCAGCACGCGTTGGTCTTGCGGCGCGTGCGAGACGGGTATGTGCACGGGCGCGACTTGCAGCGCGACGAGTGGACAGGACTCGTCGAGCGAGGAATCGCGCTACTACGGGGACCCAACCAGTGCGAGGAGCTCGGCAGCCAGGTGCGCCTCATAGACCGGGTGGACCGCGAGCTGGGATATTGGCTCCGGAGGTCCGCCCCGATATTAGTAAGGGAGCAGGCTGACGGGGAACCCTCCGCGCCTGGAGCCAGCCCCAACCACGACGAACCAAATTTCAGAGCACCGCTGCCCTCCACCGACAGCGAGGATGAGGAAGCGGACAGCGCATCAACATCCTCCCACTCCTCGACAAGCCGAAGATCGGACTCCTCGGTGCGAATCACTGAGTCTGATTCCGACTCGGAGGTTGAAATAATCAAAGAGATCTGGGGTGCACCAGCCAGCCCGGGTCCACGCCCCGGAGCAACCTCATCTTCTCCTATACTCATTGAGTAAGGAGATGACGAAAATGGATGACTTTTCTTTTTCAGTAATAACCATTTGGAACGAAAACGTTTCTTGTATATATTTAAGAAAACATCTATCCAATAAAAATACACAAAAAATATATATATATGTACATATAATAATAAACAAAACAAACAACAATATAAACAAAAAATAACACAAAAAAAAACAAACACAACAAAACAACCAAAAAAAAACATATATATATGCAACACATACGCGCGAGTCGCCCGAGCCGACGGGACGTCGGCTTTTTCGAACGGGGGGCATGTCACGTGCGTATTTCACACGTACATCGCCGTATGCGCACGGGCCATGGGCTTCGGGTTTTAATACCAGCCCATTGGCCCGTTGCATAATAGCGCCCTGTTCGAAAGGCCGATCCGCTTGCGCCACAGGGGGGGGGCTGCATTTGCCACCTGCCCAAGGACCTAATAAACAAAATACCGGAAGCCCACGACCCAGACAGCAAAGGGCAACCCTTGCGGTCCAGGAGAAGGTGCAGCACGCCAGTACAAGCAGCCAGCCACGCGCGCACGGCCGAAAGTAGGTCATGACGCAATACGCATCTTTCAAAAGTTTTCAGGACCCTCCTCGGAACACGCTTACGCTACGAGAGCGGGCGTGCATTTGCCAGCTGTCTAAGACCCTACGCTACCTGACTCCAGGAGCCCGCCGTCCAGAGGGAAAGGGCCAGCCCGTGCAGTCCAAAAACAAACAAGAAAACGGGCATTGCCCCGTGTATTTCGGCCTGGCAGAACTAGCGAGAGCGCTGAGCCCGACCCCCGCTGTTAATGCTAATAAGGCTGCAGTGCATTGAAGCGGAAAAATCAACAGGCGCCGAGGCAGCGGCTCTCTGATAACGCTTTTTCTCCCTGCCAGAAGCGAGCATCCGGACTAACAGTAATTATGGATTTGGGGCACGAAGATTCCTGGAAAAGAGCTGCGTATGACCATCTTAGGTAATTCGGGAGCCGAAAAGTACGCGTTCCGACACTCGTCGCAACCGTGCAAACAGAAGCGCCTGTAATCTTCCTGTCAAATAGACTCATTTATCTACTAGATTAATTGCCTCACCTCTCCATACATCCCTCCCAAAAAACCCGGCCAGTTTCCTCTATAAAAAGTGCTTGTTACACCGAGAGGGCATGATTAGAGCCCGAACCTCTGCTCCTCGCGTAGTCGAAGTGTGTTGTAAAAATCGCGCCGTTGATTCTAAGCTTATAGCGCATTGTATCATCTTTTAAGTGGTTTGAAATAAAATAACGTAAAGAAGATTTCGACCTTTTTACTCGAGAACCCAAATTCCTGACGATTCGCTAATTCAAAAAAAAGTCCGCGCCGCGCCAAGAGTAACTGACCGCCCGCTGCGACCGTACCTGCGACAGCGAGAGCCGCCGCCCAACCTCCAGCTACCAGCATAGTCTGCAAGGTGAGTACCCTTCCCATTGTCCCGGCCGCTATTATAAGTTCTGCTACTCCCTCTGCACTGCTCCGCTCTCTTGCACGTGTTTTCCGACCGAAAAGTCATCGTCCCATCCTGGCTCACGCCGAATCGGGAAACGCGCTCGGTATTTGAACCCGGTAGAATTCTATTCAAAAGTAACCGTTACGCCGCGCGTCGGACGTAACAGTACGTATATCTGAAAGAAAAAGAATATCTACCTTGCCATCTGTTATTCATTGTCTGTTGTTCCTAGTTTTTCTTTCAATGCTTTTATTTCTTCTTCTAATGGCACAACCAGAGAACATAATGATTCAGCATCTTCATTGTACATGAAAAAATTTGAATCGTGTTAGAGGTTGAATTATGCATAATTTGTAACCTTAAATTATTATTAAATTATGATTTTCTACCATGATTGATGACTGGACTCCAATTTTTGAATGTAGGTTGGCCCAATATTCCAGGTGACTCGTAGTAGATAGTAGATGGGGGAGAGCCTGACCGTGGGGAACATTTTCCAGCTCATGGATACAATCTGTTGTGCAAACGTTATAGGTTGTTCCTCCATGGAGGTTTTGATCTGTCTTATTTCACCTTTATTGAAACTTCCTGGAACAAGTTGGTCATCAAAACCTGCATGATTCTGAATGATATCTTTCACCAACAGAGAACCCTCAGCATATTGATCCTGGAACTATTTCCTCATTACCTAAAAAATATTTCATTCCATGAACGTTTGTCAAATCACTGATTAATTTATAAGTATCTACTTGGGCTTCGTTAATAATATTAGTCTCGTTGCCCCTACTTTCATAAGTCAGAGTTTCTTCTAGTTCTACATTAATTTGAGTTTTACAAAGCGCATTACAGAAGATACCTGAACAAATCTCTGTAGAATCATTATCATACCTTTCAGATTGAGTATACGTGCCGATGATAGGCTGCTCATGCTCAGATACAAAGGCGCGGATGCCACTGAGCATCCTCATGATGTTCCTACCGAACAATAGTTCTTCCACATAACTCTTGAGTTGGAAACACTAATGGCAATAAACCAGCTATATCACAGTTGATCTTTATAAAATTTGGCTGCCAAGAGTTCACCTTCTTTAATATCACTACCTTCTTCAAAATTTTCTTCACCTATGGGAGATGGTCGCTCCCTTCCAATAGTATTCTTTGCATCATCAATCTTCATATAATCGACCTTTGAATCATCATTATCAATGCCTTCATTGATTGGCAGAGTGATCTTAGCGCATCTCTCTAGAAGTTCCACAGCCAAATTCTTAATATCATGGGTTGATTTTACAACAAATGTCTTACTTTCCTCAAGTACATCTAGGAAGAAAACTTTTCAAAATTCTACTACACAAAACACATATCACACGTATTTTCCCAAGAACCACTTTCTTTTGCCTTCAATTGCTCATTGTGCAACTATTCCTCTTTTTCTTTGTATTTCTGTAATTCATCGTCTGTTGTTCTTAGATTTTCTTTCAATGCTTTTATTTATTCTTCTAATGGCACAACCAAAGAACGTAATGATTCAGCATCTTCATCCGTCTGTAAACAAGATTTCAAGTATATCCAACCAACATTTTACAAGAAAAAATTTATCTGAGTTAATGAAACATACATACCGTTTACTCTTTGAATCTGAATTCAGAAATACGAGTCAGCACCTAACTGAGATGCAACTTTTTTTGCTAATCTTCAAGTTTGCCCAACAATATTCAGGTGACGTAGGTGGTAGACGGGGGAGAGCCTGACCCCGTGGGGAACATTTTAATATATACTGATGATTTTAATGTTGTTCCGTTGGACTGCGCCAGACCGCGCAAACTATAACCTGCAACTAACTCCAGCAGATGCAGATCTCACAGTTCACAGTTCACAGCTGAGCTCACTCGAGAGCGTACATGCGCAGTCGGGCGCAGTGCAGTAGCAGTTCAGTTGCATCAATATACAATATATGTATGTTGGACGTATATATATATATACGAGGATACGAGGCTGGACGTAATATACGTTTACGTTTCGTTGAGAACCACGCTCGCAATAGGCCTCGAACCGCTCTCACGTAATATACGTCAGTGGTGGGAAAAATTTTTTGTGCGAGATTTTGCGAGAGGTTCGGAGTGTCTGTCGTCTGCTCGTCGACTTATAACTCCTATACCCAAAAAACAACGTTAATTTTCGCAAATCTTTTCTGACGTAATTAAATGCAACTGAATGCAGGTTTTGCTGGTAACCATTGCAAAACTGCAGGACAGAGGTTTAAAAAAAAAATTTCTAGGTGCGAGGTTAAACCGCAAACGAGCTGTATATAATGGCTTGTCGCGTCCCCTCGTGCGCTTGCTGCGCATACTTGTCGTCGGTGGCGCTGACGCGCCACCTGATAGTGACGGTCTCACACCTCAATAACTTTTTGTTCCTCATCTTTTAACGAAACTTTTGGAGATTTCAGAATTCAAAAATGTTGATTTGTTCGCTCGCAATCGACCGAGCATCATAAAAAAATGCATTTTATTTTCATTCGCGAATTATCATAACTTTCGGTTATTCGAATGGAATGAAACTTCGGCAATCATTAGATATTATATTCTACTTGTAAGAAAAACCTTCAGTTACCAGATTCAATGTATAATTCGCGCATTATTCAAGAACGCGCGAATTTCCGAATTCAAACGCTGTTCAGCACGCGAATTGCATTTATGCGGATGGCGCGAAATGTGCGTTTCATCATAAATATCAATATCTATCTGAATCCAACCTTAGTTTAAACAATTAACCTTATTTTCATAAACTTAATTTTGATTGGTTCAAGGGAGGAGTTAGAGGGCCTGTCCTCAAGAACCCGCCCTTGAATCGAAAAATCACCGAGAAAATTTGTATACGGTCGCCGGAGGAAAGCGTCAGTCCGAGATTCTCTCTCGCACCGCCAAGTCGCGGTCAACTGCTTGCTCTTGGAGCATATAGATTTGGGCTCAGTTCCCACAGGGCTAAGTCCCCTTTTGTTTTCGGCAGTCACGCTTTCCTCCAGATCAAGGAAAGCTGTAGATTTATTTTCTTTTGATAAATCCAAAAATATAGAAGTGAGTTTCTTTTTTGTCTTTGATTTTCTTATTTATCTTTCTCTTTACTCTGTGAAAGAAACCACACCCTCAAGTGTTCGCACCTGTCGGTATTGGTTCTTTCGCGGTGAAATCACCACCACGATTTCATCGCCCCTTGAGTTATTTCCTTTTCCTTAACCCTGGACGGGTTTTACGCCTCTCGTGCTTCGAGAATGTGTAGGACACGGTCGTTCAGAGGATATTAGGCAGGTCTTTAGTATTAAAATCACGGTTCGCGCTTGTAAATTCATTTCTTGTCTCTGTCTATCATTTCTTTTCTGGTTTATGGGTATTCTTTATTTTACTAAAAACGAGTCACCCGCGTAAACGAATCATTGATTTTTCCCGAGCTATAAGCGAAAGCTTGGCTCAAAATTTCGCGATTTCCTAAGCACGCGCGCCACGTCATATATCCCGACGTTACATAACAAATGATAATAGTTACTCTTTACAGCTAATTTTCTCTTCTAAACATCGACCAATCGAAATAACATAGTATAGTTGTTTTATAAGTGTTTCAAACACAAGGTCACATCAATCCTTTTTCAAAACCTTTGAGAAAATAAGAGATGAGAAAATAGAAAATTGAATCTTGTGTTCCGGTACCTTGAGAAACACATAGAAATTTCGTTTTCATGATGATCGATGACCTGAAGATAAGGATAATGTGCATGTTCAAAATAACATATATAAGAGATTCATGCAACTCTTCTGATTCAATATTATTGCATTCTATTGCTTACTCGCCAGCAATGTTTTTTCGCAGTTCATGATAGGCAGAGGAAATTTACGAATATTGTAACTATGAACAATTAATGGGTTCATCACTACCTTGTTTTAAATAATCGACCGGATTCCCCACTCCGTTTCCCATTGGTGTTTTCCGGTCGAATAGCAGGGTTTCACCGGAAATCAATTTTTAATCATTTTTACTTCATCCTTTGATAATAGTTCTTTTAGGATGGATCTAAAATTAGGTATAAAAATGAATTAAAACAAGATTCAAAAGAAAAATCTCCAACATTGTATTTTCAAAAATTTAGCCAGTCAGATGAGTGGCTATAATATCTGAGTTATATTTTAAACCACTCAGCGTAGAGGAAAAAACATAACAGACAAAGGAATTTTATCAAACTTTCAATTGGCACCTTTTCTTGGGGCGCTATACTTTATAGCCAGGTTCTTAGAGTTGACATACTCTAATATTGCTTTCTCAAAGAGGAAGCTTTGTAATGGGGTAAAAATCGACCCATCGAATCGGACTTCGGGACCTCGATTTTCGTAATCTACGGGTCGAAAAACATGGAAATCCGAAAATGTCTGTATGTATGTACGTACGTACGTGCACTGTTTTCTGTCGTACGATAACTTTCGAAGGAATTGTTCGATCGTCCTGAAATTTTGCACACAAGTTAGTCGCCGCAAAATTCCGGCGGAGTTCAATTTTCAGCCAAATCCGTTGTTTATTTCTCTAGTAACCGTTGCTAATGGGTTTTTGATAAAAGCTCCAAAAATCTTCATCAATGCACGATGGGTCTCCAATTCTTGCAACGATCGATGAGAATCGATAAGACATTCATTTTGGAACAACCATTGTTCATTCTCCTAGCAAACCATTGTTCTTTCTCCTTTCGAAGGAATAGTCCGATCGTCCTGAAATTTTGCACACAGGTCGGTCTCCGGAAGATGTGAACTGAGTTCGGTGTTCAGCAACATCCGTTGTTTATTTCCATGGCAGCCGTTGCTAGCGTGTTTTTCATAAGTTCTCATATAATTCATGATAAATGATCATTTGGGTTTGTATATTTATGGGATTCTATAAGAATCAAAGAGACATTCCCCGTAGAAACCATTGTTGATGTCTCTAGCAACCGTAACTAGGGGATAGGAAAAGCCAGTTGGAGGTCCATTTTTGGAACTGTTGATGACTAAGAAGTAAGAACATCGAAGCTCAGACATTTACCGTAGCAGCTGTTGTTTACGTCCTTATCAACCGTTACTATGGAGTGGGAAAAGTCAGTTTGAAGTCCATTTTTGGAACTGTTGATGACTAAGAATTAAGAACATCGAAGCTCCGATATTTATCATAGCAACCATTATTTACGTCCTTAGCAACCGTTACTATGGAGTAGGAAAAGTCTGTTGGAGGTCCATTTTCGGAACTGTTGATGACTAAGAAGTAAGAACATCGAAGCTCCGAGATTTACCATAGCAACCGTTGTTTACGTCCTCATTAATCGTTACCATGGAGTGGGAAAAGTCTGTTGGAGGTCCATTTTCGGAACTGTTGATGACTAAGAAGTAAGAACATCGAAGCTCCGAGATTTACCATAGCAACCGTTGTTTACGTCCTTATTAATCGTTACCTTGGAGTGAGAAAAGTCAGTTAGAGGTCCATTTTCGGAACTTTTGACGATTAAGAAGTAAGAACACCGAAGCTCGGATATTTACCATAGCAACCGTTGGTTACGTCCTTAGCAACCGTTACTATGGAGTGGAGGAAATGATTTAGAGGTTTATTTTGCTTTCTCAAAGAGTGGTAATAAATGCAAGTTGAGGTTATTTTGTAATTCTTTGAGAAAGCATACTGCTGAGGCACTTGGCAGCGGCATTGATCGTAAGCACATTCAAAGACTATGAATGTGCTCGCACATACTCAAATATATATACGTGACCTGACAACAGTTTCGGCTGAGAGATGAAGGCTGCATTCCCCAAGGCTTATTTGTGAACCTATGCCATACAGTCCCCCTCGGTAATGACCGAAGTTTAATCATAAGAGAATCACAAAAGTCATGAAGCGAAATAATGACATTTTGAAGCGTTGCCCGTGAGCACGTCTGTTACACAAGTATTCGAAATTGATAACAAGCTCGCGC
>JAJGQD010000066.1:0-13909 GCA_020882685.1 Aphelinus atriplicis
AGTCAGATGCACTACACACGGATGATAAAAAAAGCCGCAGCAGAGTGACGAAGGTAAATCGAATCGCTTTGATCAGAGGTTATATTCATTTTTTAGCTATATACTCGTGATTTTGTCAATATTTTGTGATTCACAGTACAGACAGTTATTCAAATGTTATAAATTCAAAATTTCACGCGACAAGATTGCTCTTGGGGGATTTAAAAGTTTGTGCAAAAATTAAAATGCATTTTTAAATAAAACAATGAAATTTATCTCCATGATTCATGTAATTCAATTGCTCGAAATCAATTTTTGAAAGGGCTACACGAAGTATAAACATATAGGGAACAAAGTTAATGAGATTCATTGGACTCAATGCACATACTACCTTCAGTGCATCAGATATTACGTGGCTTTTAGAATACTCAATTTAAGTATACCAACGGTGTTTTACCATTTTTCATGACGAGATTTTTGACAATTATTACAACATGTATTAGCCATCACAGACGATCTATACATAAAGATTCAAATAGAAATTGATGAGTTCATCACATTTACATAATTCTACTGACTTTCATGAGAACGTAATATGGAAATGTAAATTTAAAATTAAATACTATCAATAATTAAACAATGCATTGAAAATGTAAGTAAGTGCATTGTGGTCCAATGTTACATCCAAAGGAATAAATGTTAAGCTTAATCATAATAGTAGCAGAACGTTCTCAATTATTATTCATACTAGGGGGGGTACCCCCCTGCTCGCTTCGCTCGCCAACCCCCCGCCCCGTGTGTTCTTTGAAAGTCAATAATTTCAATGATAAGTGTAGTAATAATTAAATAAAAATTACATTGAAATCAATAAAACTTGAAACTTGAAATTTCGATTTTGATCAATTGAAAAGAATACTAAACGAACGATTCGAATCAAAATAAAAGCTTAATTTCATCTATGTTCATGTTAAAGTTTGTTTATTCAGTTTCAGGTTAAAAGTGTCATGTGTCAGATCATATTTTTTCGAGAAATTTTGCAACGGTTGCTAGACACGTAAACAATGGTTTCTATGTGTGAAATGGAAATTTTGTATCCTGTGCAGTTAAAAATACTGGAAACAAAACTCACGTGAATTATTTTTGCCCTTAGCAACGGTTGCTAGGTTGTTAAACAACGGTTTCTGAGGAGCTAATAGAGAGGATTTGTATTTTGTGTCCTTTGCCATCAAAAATGATGGAAACGGGTCATAAATTGTTCATTTCCAACCTTCGTAACGGTTGTTATGGAGCAAATATAACAATTCAGTGTCCTTGGCAATCGAGTGTGACTTAAAACAGATTTTCCAGCTACGTGGATTTATCTTCCCTTTAGTAACGGTTGCTAGGGGTAAAAAAAGGTTGCTGAGGAGCTACCTTTGCCATCGAAAATAATGGAAACAGGACATAAATGGATCATTTCCAAATTTCGTAACGGTTGCTCAGAAGGTAAACAACGGTTGCCATGGAGTCAATACAACAATTCAGTGTCCTTAGCCATCGAGTGCGACTTAAAACTGATTTTCCGGCTTCCAAAGCAACGGTTGCTAGGGATGTAAACAAACGGTTGTTTCGATGAATAAGTAGATTAAAAAGACTCATGCAAAGTGATATTTAGCCCTTTTCATCTTCTGCAGCAACGGTTGCTAGACACGTAAACAATGGTTGCTATGAGTAAAACGGAGATTTTCTATCTTGTGCAATTGAAAATACTGGAAACGGAACTACGTGGATTTATCTTCCCCTTAGCAACGGTTGCTAGGGCGGTAAAAAAGGTTGCTGAGGAGCTACCTTTGCCATCGAAAATGATGGAAACGGGTCATAAATTGATCATTTTCCAAATTTCGTAACGGTTGCTAAGGAGGTAAACAACGGTTGCCATGGAGCAAATACAACAATTCAGTGTCCTTGGCCATAGAATGTGACTTAAAATCGATATTCCGGCTTCCGAAGCAACGGTTGCTAGGGAAGTAAACCATGGTTGCTATGGGTAGAACGGAGATTTCTATCCTGTGCAGTTGAAAATACTGGAAACGAAACTACGTGAATTTTTCTTCCCCCCTACCAACGGTTGCTAAGGAGGTAAACATCGGTTGCTATGGAGCAAATACAACAATTCAGTGTCCTTGGCCATCGAGTGTGACTTAAAACTGATTTCCCGGCTTCCGAAGCAACGGTTGCTAGGGATGTAGACAAACGGTTGCCAACGATATCAACAGTGGTTGCTATGGGAGATGTCTTATCGATTCTCATTGACTTTAATGGTCCCAATGAGCGGTTAAATGAGGATTCGTAAGAAAAACACGTTAGTAACGGTTGCTAGGGAAATAACCAAGAAATTTCGCTAAAAATTGAACTCGGCCTAGATTTTGCCGCGACTAACCTGTGTGCAAAATTTCAAGAAAATCGGACCAATCCTTCGAGAGTTGGGGGTGGCAAAAGGGGGTGGAAAAAAGGGGTGCAAGAAAGGGGTGCACGAAAGGAGTGCAAAAAAGGGGTGCAGAAAAGGGGTGCAAGAAAGGGGTGGAAGAAAGGGGTGCAAGAAAGGGGTGCAAGAAAGGGGTGCAGAAAAGGGGTGCAAGAAAGGGGTGCAGAAAAGGGGTGCAAGAAAGGGGTGCAAAAAAGGGGTGGAGAAATTTGACGGCGGCGGCGGGGGCGGTCTGGCTTTGAATATAGAGAGATATTAACAGTTACAGCAACGGAGATTTTGTATCCTGTGCAGTTGAAAATACTGGAAACGAAACTTACTTTTCTTTCCCTTGGCAACGGTTGCTAGGGCGTTTAACAACGGTTACTGAGGAGCTAAGTGGGAAGATTTTGTGTCCTTTGCAATCGAAAATTATGGACATGGGTCATAGATTGATCATTTCCAACCTTCGCAATGGTTGCTAGGGAGATAAACAACGGTTGCTATGGAGCAAAATATAACAATTCAATTTTTTTGGTCATTGAGTGTAACTTAAAATTGATTTTCAATCTTTCGAAGCAACGGTTGCTAAGGATATCAACAGTGGTTGCTATGGGAAATATATCATCGATTCTCTTCGATTCTCATTGATTCTAGGGCGTTTAACAACGGTTACTGAGGAGCTAAGTGGGAAGAGTTTGTGTCATTTGCAATCGAAAATTATGGACATGGGTCATAGATTGATCATTTCCAACCTTCGCAATGGTTGCTAAGGAGATAAACAACGGTTGCTATGGAGCAAATATAACAATTCGATTTTCTTGGTCATTGAGTGTAACTTAAAATTGATTTTCAAACTTTCGAAGCAACGGTTGCTAAGAATATCAACAGTGGTTGCTATGGGAAATATCTCATCGATTCTCTTCGATTCTCATTGATTCAACTCTCATAGTCCCAATGAGCACTAATGAAGATTCGTGAGATAACACGTTAGGGACGGTTGCTAGGCAAATAAACAACGGATTTTATTGAAAATTGAACTCGGCCTAGATTTTGCCGCGACTAACCTATGTGCAAAATTTCCAGGAGATCGGACCATTGCATATTTATTGGAAATAAATAATTTATTCGAAGACGCGGGTGGAAAAAGAGAATGGAAAAAAGAGGTGGAGAAAAGGGTGAAAAAAGAGGTGAAAAAGGGGTGAAAAAAAGATGGAAAAAAGGGTGAAAAAAAAGTGAAAAAATGGGTGGAAAAAGAGGGTGAAAAATGGGGTGAAAAAAGGGTGAAAAAAAGGGTGAAAAATGGGGGGCAACTAAGGGGAGCAACTTGGGGGAGCAACTTGGGGGAGCAACTTGGGGGAACAACTTGGGGGAGCAAATTGGGGGAGCAACTTGGGGGAGCAACTTGGGGGAGCAAATTGGGGGAGCAAATTGGGGGAGCAACTTGGGGGAGCAAATTGGGGGAGCAACTTGGGGGAGCAACTTGGGGGAGCAACTTGGGGGAGCAAATTGGGGGAGCAAATTGGGGGAGCAACTTGGGGGAGCAACTTGGGGGAGCAACTTGGGGGAGCAACTTGGGGGACAGAATTTCCCACGGCGGCGGCGGCGGCGGCGGCGGCGGCGGCGGTGGCGGCGGCGGCGGTCTGGCTTTTAATATAGAGAGATACTCATCGGATAATAATCTCATATTGAAGCTTGAAGAGTACAAACCCAGTAATCAGTGATCGACCGTAACATTCAGTTTGAATTTAATTCTAAAGCTAATACCAAAATGTCAAAATTATGAATACAAGTTTGATGGTTCCATAAAAAATCAGTTTTATTGATATTTATTCTACGATAAAATAACAAAACTCCCAACAACACGAGAAAAAAATATGAAATGTGTACATATTTTTAAATTAAAAATGTCCAAAAAATGTTCTCATTCAAAAAACAAACAGTTCGTAGTATCACTCTTTGAATACCAGCTCTTCTTCATTCTGCTCTCTTCAGCTTGTCTTTCAGTATTTGCCCTTCCGAAGGAATTAAAATGCCTCTGCTTTACTGAGTGCGCTGGCAAAATTGAAAACGTTGCAGGAATTCAGCGGCTCAAAGGCATGAACCTTTTTTTATTAGCAGAGCAGAAGATAAAAAAACTGTCCATTTGACTCAACGAGGAGATCGGATTCCCTCTTTTTTGTGTCACCGTACACTCAACGAATCCACGATTCCAAATGATGAAATTCTTTTGATCGAGTTGCACATGCGCATTTTCGGATGGAAAAATCCTGTACAAAAGGGAAGTCGAATCGTGAATATTGTAGATTGTAGACACTAGTTGCACGCCTTTCCCTTTTCAAAATTGACATCTCACTGATTTTGATTGCAAAAACTGATTAAAAAACGGATTGCTCCACCGAGGGACTGGAAACTTTCCCTCGAAAATTCAATTTCAATGTTGAAATTAATTTGGACGAATGAATCAGCCATTGACGTCGAAGCATTGGACGCATTGTAACTTTACACAAAGTGCATTTCCGATCGGACGGGTGAAGGACGTGAGCTTTTCCCTTGACTGGGCTCATCGAGCCGAGCTGGTCTTTGGTAAAAATTTTCCCGTTCCCCGAGCCTTTTGGCGATTTCCTTGGGCGCGTCTGCGACGGAAGAACAGATCGAATTTGCATCTCGCGAGCGAGCGGAATCGAACTTTATTTTCTTTGGAGCGCGTGAGACGCGACGAATGGCGGCGTCCTGTCGGCCGACGACGACTTCCGACTCTAGAATTTCCATTTGGAGAATTGATCGACACCTATTCTGCGCGAGCTCGCTTTTTTCTCACTTCGTTCCTCTATATCCGAGCTTTTCCATCTCGAGAGAAGGCAAAATTAAGTGGCGGCGTCTTTAATGCCTTCCGCCTTCTTCTCTAATGTCTTCGCTCACCCGCCGTTTTCTCCTCGTTTGGCGTTTCCCGCTCCATGCTCGAGTGCTTATGCAAAACAGGAATTTGCCATCTCTATTCTCGAAACTCTTCTTTTAACCAGCCAATGAAGTTCAGATTGACTAATCGGATTGTCACGCGGATCAATTTTTTTCGTATCGACATGGCAAGTGGTAACGTAGTCTGTACGTAAGCCTCACTTATGCGAGTTGCATTCTAAATCCAACGAAACATGTTGAATCTTGAGACTCTCATAAAATCTGGGCAAGTTTCAAAAGTTTGCAATGACATTTACTCTTGCTACTTAAGTGGCAGCCGAAAGATATGATCCAAGTTATAGTCTCAAAATCATGTCATTTATCCAAAGAGTAATTTTATAACCAGTGTGGATGGTGTGTTTTCTTTGCTATTAGTATGAAGGGTAAAAGATATAGTAACCAAGAGCCAACTTTCCGATAATTGCCCATCTATACCAAGTTAGTTATTGTTACTCCTCCGAAACTTAGGCTTCACTTTGCTCACTAATCAAAGAGGCAATCGAAGCAATTTCACACGGCTTATACTCGTTTTGTAGTGATTTTTTCGATTGGCAATTGTACGATTGAAATTATCACGAATCTCGATTCATTCGCTGAAAAATTCCCGTGCAATCTGAATTCACGAGGGCAGAAGAGAATTTTCCAGTTCGCATTACGATAACATTCGAGTTCGGCTAATTGCGGAGAGATTTGCGCCCCAAGTATCAGACGAACCTGGCCGTAGTGCACAGAGCGCGAAATTAATATTAGTCATTCATACGTGGCTGTGTACGCGGTAACTCGTTGTTTACTTGGGCAAATAGAACAAGAACAATTGCGGGACCGGGGCGCAAGTTTGCGGCAAGATCGGAAACGGGAATAGAATCTTATTAACTAATTCCGCCGCGGGCGCGCAACACACAGCACAATGCAGCAACAGCCGAGCAGCCGTTCCCTCCGGCCCGCATTATTCATCGTGCGTGTGCCACATACTACTCGGAGTCGGCTCTTATCATACACGAAAACGGGGCGTTACCTCATTTGCCCCGATAATTAAAGGCAACGATTTCCTTTCTGAGAAAACGCGCACGTGAGCTTTTTTATCGAGTCGCGTTCTCACGAATCTATGTGTTTCGTGTTTGAATTCGTCGCACAGAATTACGGATAACTGACTTCGGCCAAGTAGAAGAGACACCTACTGGACGAGACGAACCTCGTCTGTCCGTCAAGACCAAATGAATCTTCGATTCGAATCGTCTTTTCGCTAATAGTCAAATCATGGTGTAATCCTCGCTGGAGACCTTGCGGCCTGATGATTCGAGAGTTTGGCGAGCTCAGCACGGGACGCCTCGCCTACGTGTCTGGCGCTGAAAGATTGATCAGAAGCATCCGGGCCACACGCCCAGGCGAGTATGTTCCTCGAAGCTAAATTATCCTAATCCGTCACGAGGGTCGTCGCGCGCCACTCCCCGGCGTGGTCTGAGTGAAGCCGAACGCGGCCCTGTGTATATAGGGTAGGGCACGGTGCACTACCGGCTCCTCGGCGCAGCACTAGGAGTGGCGCGCGGCTTATTCAAGGATCGTTCGGCAACCGCGAAACACCTGCCATGCATCAAACGAGGAGCACCTACACACAGCCTCTCGGCCTCGCTGCTGCTGAGCTGGCTCGGCTAACGCGCGCCCCCACCCGCCAGACTAACGAACATTGCACTTGGTCGAATACGCGATCAATGTGTCATTTAGAATCAAGGGTTTGAAAGATCGCGAGAAATCATTCGTTCATCGTTATTCATTGATTTCTTTAGGTTGATAATTCCTATATAACCATTATACTGCGTATTACGCATTTTACTGTACGCTATCCTACTGAAGGGCCAACCCAACGTAGATTCTATATATTATAATTCATTAAAACTTTAATAACGTTTAATATCATATGATTGAATAAGACACTCGAACGCACCGCATCAATAGAAAAATAATGATAAACGACTGAGCTCTGTTGAAATATATATCTCGCGATCAACTATTCAAAGGCAGAATGATTCTTTACAATTAACGGCAATATAAACGTCGAGGCAGGTATATGACGCAGGTGTGGTTTACGTCTTCCCCCTGAATCAACTGATTGCGCGAACAATTCCTATCCTCGGCGTCTCGATTGAATAATCACCATATTTACTCGCATCCGTTAACTTCTGCGGGCGGGCTCGCAAACACAAACAGCCGGGGTGTGCGGCGTCGGTATGCGGGTCAGCGTGTCCGCACTATCAGTCTCGGTCCAGCCCACTGGGTCCTCTGTGTTTCGGCACTTTGTGTATACACACGCGGCGTACGTATACATTTGCCTACACCGAGCCACGTGTCCCTTATCTGCAACTCTCTCTCCCTCTCTCTCTCGGATACAGCGTGTGTACAATAGTCGCGTAGACGCGTGCGGCAAAATTCAGGGGTAAAATTCCGCTCTGCTTGTGGTTCTTTTGATTCAGAGCGAGCTCGCGCAAGAGTTTTCGAGCTGGTGGCACGGAACGGCAGGGCAGAGCTTAATTTACAATAATGCATTTGCCCTTTGACGTAATGCAGTTGTCGTGAGGGGGAGCATCCGCAGAGGAGCTTCGGTCTGATTTTGGAGTTGGTCCAACTGCGCGAGCCTATACAAACGTAAAATTCTAAAACTGATTTTGGGGATTTTCAAACGCTTCTGGCAGCGGCCCATAACTCGGCTGCACTTTGTTTCAAATTAATTTCCACCGACGTCACTCGCGGCCGTTAATACAGTCATACTCTCGGAAAAATGTTTTTATAATTGGACGCAGTGGCAGGCATTCATTTGCTCAATAGCGTATCGAATGTGCATGGAAATGGTACTCGTTTCCCGGCGGACGTTACTTTTTCATTCGATCATACTCTTGACGGGGCAAAAATGTACGTAGCATCAAATTTCTCCATTAATCAATTGCGCGGTTTCAAACACGTGGGAAGGTTTTCATAGGTCAATGGGGTGGGGAGGTTTCGCGTTTGCAACGTTAATGAAGAAATTGAAACTCGAGTGAATCAGAAGCTATTCACGTTGGCATGATACTCTTTTTCATTGGATTCGCAAGAGGGCTTTTCGTCTATCTATTGAATATTTTTTCGCCGAGATATATCAAGCCATATAAATGCTCATGTTTGTGGGTACGTTGAGTTTCTGATTTGACTGGTTTGTGCTGGAAATTGCCCGATAAACATGTCTATTGCATGCATCCGCTCTATTGTAAATTACAGTAGTTCGAAATCCCACGATGTCGAATGCGTTTAGAAAACGAGTGTTTGCCTCTAGCTAACTTCCAAGTATTCTGATAATAAAATCAATATATACGCCGTAACTTGATGGAACACGCAATCCAAATATTCAACTAAATATTAAATATATAATTCAAATGCAACATTGAAAATTCAAAATAGTAGAATGTGATTTGCATATCCCGATAAGCAGATATCAGTTATCTAAATTAAGTCAACTACAGCGAATTAATCTTTATTCAGTATGGACAAAGAATTGACATTGGAAATTGGGAAATCATCCGGTACATTATGATTTTTCGATCGAAATGCACGCAAGCCCTGAGAACTTCGAATTGACGGAACGTCGAAACGCGTCAGAACCTCAAAACTGAGGAATTTCTCGAATCGACCCAACTCTGGATCTCTGTGGGAAAGAGGGCTGGCCGAAAATCTCGACCCATCTTTTTGGGATGGAGCTCAAAATTAATTTGTCGCGTTGGAGCAGCGGGTCCGAGCGTCGGCACACCTGAGGCTCTCGGCTCGTATTGAGCGGACTCGGCGGCTATATCGAGCGGAATATGATTTAGTCGGGAAAGCTGCTCGCGGCGTGATTTACAGGTGCTAGCCGGGTTGCCGCCAACGTCTGGCCGGACGTTATCGTCAAAGACGTGTATTACAAGTTGGGAGTTGGGCCGGCAGCGTCGCGCGATATCCCATGCGTCGTACATAACGCGCGGAATTAATAGCTCACGTGTGGCCCGACGAGGCGCTAATGCAGAGCCCTCCTGATTTGCATGCGCAGCTGCCCCGAGATCTGCCACCACACCTCCCACCTCATGCCGACATACGGCCGCGGACGAGGTAATCGGGGCGCGGCGAGTTGACCGAGTCTGCGCCGGCGTTTGCAAAGCTAAACAAGCCGAATCAACGCTTAGCAAGTCGGGAGGTACGTACAACCCCACAGCACGTGTGGTATTGTCTGTAACATGTATATGTCTATATATTTTTTTGTATAAAGTGCCGCAGAGTTTTGATCCCATTTGATTACGTTCGGCCCTCATCTTTATGAATACTCAAAGCATGCAAAGTGTTTTTGATAAGAGCGAAAAAACATCTCGTGGTTCCCCGCGGTAAAATGTTCAATGCGACCTTTACGCGCGAATGAAAAAATGCCGATTAATGTTGTCGTTAAAAAAAAAATATGGTGTGTGACAGGGGATGGACAACTATTCCTATAACTCGGCTGATGATTTTGCACGATATACACCCTCTTCTATTTTATGTATATGTATAACTTTCATTCCACGTCCTAAAAAGTACCGTTAAACCCAATCGCGCTCTGCACGTACACAAAGTTTGATGAAACGATTGATCGACGTTTTTTACGAGTACACTTTTGGCAATAAAAATTTTCCCTCTCTCTCTCTCTCTTTTGATTTACGACGAGGAAAACCTAATTTCGGTCTACTTTGAAAGAAAAGTTATATTGAACTGTAATTCTGATCAATATGATCAAACCGTAACGTTTAGAAGTTGATAAAGCAATGTAAACGCCGTTCTCAAAACTAGCGACAGATTAAATCAGCCGGAAACAGAGTGGAAACGAAGAAGATTTCCCGGTACAAAGTGAAAGGTTGGGCATTTCGCAGGAGAGTAAGCGAAGTCAGTCTCGAGATTAAAACAAACGGCCCGCGTCCGACGCTCAATTCGTCGAGTTGCATTTAATTAGACGTTTCCGATGCTCCTGCTCCTCGTCCATTTAGCGTCGGCATCACCTCTGGCCCGCTCTTGATCCTCTCAATTCCGCGTCCCGTCAACGGGCAGATAGTTTTTCTCGTTAGACGTCCCTTATATACACTTTCTCCTCGTCCACGACGGGGCGCAATTTGTTTGGGTTAAGAGTCCTGCGACGGAGTAGCCGGACAGCCCGGCGTAATGAATACAAAGCCGGCGAGCGCGCAAGAAATTACACAAGTAAACGGACGAGCCATGGGCCAAAAGGGACGGGGGTGGGGGGGGACACACGCGACGTGACCGCGAAATTGCCTCCAGGAACAAAGCGCTGTTTTACGCCTCGTAGCTGCGCTCGACGTATTTGTCGCGTCGAGCGCGCGCGATATCAGTATGGTATATAGCAGCACTAGCAGCCTTGAAATTCAGCCGAGTTTAGGGAATTAGCGTTTGCTAAAAGCGTCGACCGGGCAGGGCAGCAAAGTATCGGCTTTCGAAAGTCTTATTATCGAGTTTTGCAAAGTATCGAGGTCGGAGCTCCGGGGATAGCTAGATTACGAAATTAAATTTGTGCCGTACGTTAATTCATCTTGACCCTGGTTAACCGCGGTATTCAATATCGGATGTTGTTTAAAGGACTATTCCATCAAAAATAGCTTGGGTATTTCAATTAGGAACTTTCCGAGCGGTATCCGATCAAATTGAATTCTATATTAACATATAATTACGGATGATTGTAGAGCGAAATGGGATATATCAGATTATACGTAACTATCATTCGTTCAGACGCTTCTTCGCAGTAAAAACGGCATACCACCCGATTGTCTATCTATACGAGTGATTGATGGAGTTCTTTGCGTCTCGAGTTTTTTGTCGTTTTCCCGGAATAATCAGTGAAAAGACAAGCACAATGCGAATCAGGAGAATCAGAGGAATAAGTGGCGCGCGAAATACAGGCTCTGGTGCGCGTGCGTGCGTGCGTGTGTGTGTAAGCGTCTCCGTCTGTGTGTGTGCGTCTGTGTATGTGAGTGTGTGTACTGCAAGAAATGTAAGCAGCGAAGATGTGGCGCGAAGGGCCTATCGTTAAAATATTCGCGACAAAGGGGGTGTGCGGCTGTCGCGACAATGGCGTGGCCTCCCTTTCATTCGCCAAGACGCATCTCATTTAATTTCTAATGGCCCTCGAGAAAGATAGAGAGAACGAGACAGAGAGAGAGAGAGAAAGAGAGAGTGAGAGATCGCGGGGGGCACGATGGTGAACAGGCGGAGGAAACGAGGAGCTGCTCCGAGCAAAAGGCGATATATACAAGCACCATTCAAACGTCTCGAGTTTACGGATCATGATATTTCACGCCTCGGGAGCAACCTCGCTTTCTCAAGCCAGCCTCTTCTCTCGCTCTCGTCCTCTTCATGCCCCGTCGGGCTCGTAAGATACGTCGGATAATCTTTCTCCTATAGAGTTTGCGTTGTTGATGAGGATTTGTTTTGACCTGATGAATACTTGCATTACAAAATTCATACGCATAGAGGAGGATCAATCAATGTGTGGCCATTTCGTCGTACGTAATTTTTCCAAGACCGTTACGTAGACAATTTTTCATTATGAACAAACCAGTTCTCATCTGTTTGCTCGGAATCTCCACTGATCATTATCAAATCGATGCCGAGTAATTTTTAACAGATCTTCTCCGATAATCTAAGCAAAGATATTATTCCATGAAAGATCAAATGAAAACACGTCGAATCGAAAATGAACGTTTGGATGTCCACGGCCCATTTGGAAGAGTCACGATGAGTTCCAAATTGTATTCCAACATGGGGGTTGGCTAGCGACGATCAGAACAATTAACGCAATCAGGGAGGACGTTGTAGAGCACGTGCCCGTTCGACGAGGCATCAACCCGTGCCCCACACACGGCCGGGCCCACTCGAGCCACAAATTCAAGAGCGCAACAATCGAGTGCCGAACGGGGGCGGGGAATTTTACCCGAAGAATCGCTTTCGTGTCCCCCTCGACGAATCTCGTCGCGCCAAATCTCGCACCCTCGCGCACATTCCGCGACAATCGTCGGACGCTCCTCCGCGTGTTTATCCAAAGGGGGAGCTGTAACGCGTTACGGATTTCGCGATTCGTTAATTCCCTTTGTCGCGTGCGCACGCCATACAGGCCGAGGGGGTCGTTCTCGGGAGAAAGTGTACGTGCGCGCGACGCGTATAATAATTCCGCCGAGTCAACGTCTCGATAGCTGCGCGACGTGTTATTTTTGCAATTCGAATTTCAGATCGGACAGCTGCGCGAGGGTGCGAATGGAGACACCGGCGGGATATGATTAGTCGCTTTTCGCGCCATTGCGTGCTCTCGAATCCGGGACGGATTTTAATCAGCCTCCGGGGCATTAATCCAATTAGTTACGAGACTTTTTGAAAGTATTACCGTCGTCTGCTCTTCGAATTACCCACTATGAGCGGTAAACGCTAAGGGCGAACTCGTTCTCAACCTGACGCACGCAGTTCGTGCGAATTTTCTTTATTTCGCGCGACTCCCCGAATATCAAATATCGCACTGCATAAATTTACGATACACGCGGGGGGCGAGGGCACAATAACGGGCGCCGATTGATGAGACGACCCTCGGGCTCGGGGGGGGGGGGGGCGAGGGCATAATGTAATATCGCAGAGGGCACGCCGGATGAATTTAACTCGAGCTATAGGTGGAGTGCGAGAGTTTGAGAGGGCGTAAAAACGCGTGTATATCCGAGGCGAGGCGAGAGCGGCCCTCGTAAAGCAGCTCCCGGATAATTGCGCGGGAATTCTTATGCGCGCGCGCGGGCCGAGAGGGGCGTTCGCAAAGTTAAACAATATTTCCCATCCGCGCGCGCGTGAGAGCGAGAGGGTAGACCGACGGGATGAAAAGTTTCGAGCCCTGAAATAATTTGCCCCGGCCGACACGACACTCTTGGCCCTTTATACACGCGGCCGGGCGCGCGTACACACGTGCCGGGGCTCCCCCCGGTTGAAAGGAGGTAAGAGGAAAGTTGGCTACCTCAGCCCCTTCCGCTAGGCGCGGGTAGAGAGAGGAAGAGAAAGAGAGAGGAAGAGCTTCGGTCCGCGACGAGTAGTAGAGGTCACGCGCAAGACGGACAAAGACGCGCTGCTACTGCTTCTTGGGCTGAATATACTGTACGGCAGAGTGTCCGAGAGCAGCGCGAGGATGAACGGGGTACACGCGCGCCAACTTGGTAATACAATCAACAGGGTCGGTCGGGAGTAACGGTGGATTACGTGTATATTTTCAAATTGTACGTCCACGGCATGATTGCGTCGATTTTTCACGAGCCAACCTTTCGTTCCGATGCGTTTTTGTCCCTGATCCCGTCTTTTGAATTTCTACTCTTCTCGTTTGCGAGGTTCCCGTCGATTCTTCCCTTTAAAAGCGAATATCAATCAAAACTCAAGCCCACACGCGATAATGCTTGTGAAATTCTCGGAGCTGATTCGGTAAAAGCTTTTTCGTGTCAATCAAAGCTCAAGCCAATTTGTCTCGGTGTAATA
>JAJGQD010000067.1:0-13872 GCA_020882685.1 Aphelinus atriplicis
CCGGCAATTCGATCCCGAAGATAAGGTCGCGGAGATGGCTACGGCGAATCAGCCGAGTGCACTCGATCAGTGCTCGTTTAGCTAATTCATCTGCTTGGCGCTCTGCACTTGCCGTCGTTGTCGTCGTCGTCGTCGTCGCGAGTGGGTGTGGCGCCAAAGGCTCGTCCGCTTGACTACATATATGTCGGAGAAAGAGAGATAGCGAGAGAGAGAGGTGTCCGACGGCAATTTCCTCTCGGACGCGCCAACTCACTCGCTATACTCGACCGGATGAAGCCGGACGAGAGCGCGCTGCTGCCGGGGATCATGCGTCGCTTGCACCGCGCCGACGACTGGCCGACCGACGACGTACCTTTGTGTGCCGAGCTTTGAACGCATCTGTACGAAGACGCGCACTGCGGCATGATTGGCCAAGGTTCAGACAGCCAGACACGGCGCTATATATATTTTCGAGACGGATATTTTCGCCCTCGGGGACCTGGCGATGCCCTCCGCCGCTGGTGAAGCAGAGAATCGATGAGACTGTACGCGGATAGAAAATAATTATTCGGAGAGCCGGTCGGTGTAGCCCCCCATTTGAATCCGTGGTAATATATTATACGTCACTTCAAATCATTCTCTGAATTTGAAATAGTGGATATTCAGTATTCATCAATAAAAATTGCACATATTGCATATGTAACAGTGATTGTTCGCTAATAAATAATCATTTTTAAGTTATTTAATCAGTAAATTTTTTTTTTAAATATCAATAGTGAATAATCCGATGAATGAAATAGTGATTTTGGTTAAATATACAGTGAAATTTCCTTATTCATTAATAGGAAACAATGTTAGTATTAAAAATCGTGAATATTTTACTAATTTTCGGGTAAATATTGACCACTGAAGAACTAAATCTAAAGCATGGATGTGCTTTGGGGTAAATTTGGGAAATAAAACTGGGAACTTCTATGAATACTCATACGAAGGAGTAACTATTTACATACTATATACGTACTATATACGCTACAAAGCGCGGGGTGAAAATAAGGTAATTGAGGTACATTGTGCCTTATCCATTTCGAAAAGATGCTCCAATAACGCTTTTTCAAACAGAAATGGAATGATGGAGTGTGCGGGGTGCAAAGGTATATGTCACGCTATTTTCGACAGATCAAACTGTTCGATCACCCAATATCCCCACTCGATCGGGTTAATTCGATAACGAATGAATAACCGTCTATCCGTCGAGTTTTTCCGCATCTAAAAGAAAATTTCACTCGTATTTGGTGGCAACGGGGGCGAGCTCCATTACCACAAATCATAAGAATACGAGGTGCGCAACACAATTGCGTCCGCCGCCTCTATAGCCGCTCGTGGGTCGCGATTCCATTAGCCGCGCGACTCGAAAAGTCGATTCGCAGGTGCAGCTAGATATCACGTGGCGACGGGAGAATGGGGGATAGGGTGGTGGCAGGAAGACGATTCCGCGGCGTCGCGAGATACCCTACATAGCTGCGCCGAGCAGTGGGAGGGGGCGCGCCGAAATAGGCATTCAAATAAAGCCCGCGAGGCTCCGCTTTTAGGTATATCCGCTCTCGTTCAGTTTCCACGCATCCAGCTGAGCGCGGAATACCCCCGACACGTCGTAAATCCAGCCTGGCGCGCTCTATTTTCCTCTCTCCCTCGCCCACCTCTCGCGGCGTATGAAGTTGTACTCCACTGCGCAGCTTCTTCCGACGACTTCCTCTCGCCCTCTGGGAACTTCCACGACGACGCGAGACCAAGTTGAGTCGCGGATAGGATGATAATGGCTTTGTATTGTGGACCGATCGCTGAACCCTCGAACGGACGTACGAGGATAGTAGCGCGGCTCTTTCGCTCGGGCATCGTTTATACCCGCCGAATCGCCGAGAGTCCATATACACCGAGAGCAACGAGAGGGTATATCGAGCGGAAGATTAAACGATCTTACGGGCCGGCTCGAGAGACGCTGACGGGGCACAAGTTTTGACGCGGCCACGCGCACTCTCTCTCTCTCTCTCGTGGCTCGTTACGGGGCCGATCATAAATTACACGCCGTTGCGTTCATTTTGCCGAGCGCGCACGCGCACTTCCCTTCCGGCCCGGAGCGTATTTTTCATTGTATGTTTTACAACCCTTCCGCTCTCGGCCCCCTTCCCATCCGACCCTTTTCCCATCGTTGTCTCGAGCGCTTTTCATCCTCGCGCGCGCGGCTTGACAAAAATTTCGTCGCCTCGCGCGAAACTTTATTTACAACGCTTCCCTAGTTGTTTTTGATGCGCACGCGGTTCGATTCTAGCAGCTCCTATACCCTGTGACGCTAATTGGATTGTCGTTTTTGTTTTTCTCTGTATCCACCAAGAGTTTGTGTTGGCGCGCGACGGAGGAATTTTCGACATCGGTTGTTGAATTTTCCATCTCGGACAAAATTTACGACGTACCTGTCGCGCGCGCGTGGCGCTAAATCACATTTCGAACAGGCCTCGCGGAGCAACGTAGGTTCGAGACGGCGAATATCGCGCGGTAGCGGGAAATGTGGGTTAGTCGATACTTGCCACGTCCCCGGAAGAAAAATACAAAAGTCAACAGGCCATTATTTACAGCTGGAAACCAGAGCGAAACACACGCCCCACGTCGGGGGGGGGGGGGCGCTCGCGCGCGGCAGTCGCGAAATATTATAAAATCCGTAGGGACGAAAAGTGCGATAAATCCCTCGGCCGGTCGGTCGGTCGCGGCTGTGAAAAAAGGCTTAATTGACAAACGAAAGAACGAGGCTGGAATAAACGGCGATAGCCGGAGCGGCGCACTCTGCTCTTATCGATTGTCGCGCGAGCGCGAAAGAGCGTTGCACCGACATTGTGTAATGCCTTTTTTCTGCCCCGTACGTTCTCACCCACACCCACACTGACCCGCGCACCAACACGCGTCGCTGTCCTCCATCTCGCGAAATTTAATAATGCCTCGATACTGCCGAGCCGTAGATTATATGGGTTGGCGCGGCGACATGCGCGCGAAATGCAATATAACACACGGAGATCGCGAGGCGCAGCAGACGTCGTCGCGCGCGAGAGCCCGCTAGCTCTCTCCCCGGAATTGCCAATCTGTTGCCGCGCGATTATCGGACTGCGAGAGAAAAATGAAACGCCATTGGACCACCGGGGATTTACGCCCGCACGACCGATTAGAAAAGCTGTCGTTCTGAGTCGGATATTCCGCGGCTTTTTTTTTCTTCTTCCCTTCAGGACGTTAATTCCGTTACGTCTGTCGACCTGGAAAAGTTACCCATACTGGGAAATTGAGGAGAGTAATGCAACAACAAGTTCCGAAAAATTGCAGTTTGGCGAAAATTTTGACAAATCATTTCTGAGGACAATATTTTTCGAAACTTTGGCCATATTTTCGAAAGGTTGTGAAAGAGGAACTTTCGTTAATTTTTTTCCAACTTTCCACAAAACTTTCGAAAACTTGACGAGTTCAGTCTGAAGTTTGACGAATGTTTGGGATTTCCCAACGGAAATGACTTGGCCAAACTTTCATCCGTCATCAAATTTTGCCAAACTTTCTACAAACTTTTCACGCGAGTGTCTCTAATTTGCCAATCAATGGTGAAAATTACTTCCTAATATTCGTTGATTTCACACGGAACGAGAAGAAAAGGCGGGACGAGATAAAATATTCATCGGAAGGATGATGATGCATAATAGAAGTTACGAGGAGGAATCCCATCGATATCTATTCTGTTCGCTCGATTGGTTGCATCCGAAGAGTTACGAGCTTTCGGTGTTGCTGGATGCCGCCGCTGCCGTTGTACACGGGCGCTTTAGCGTCGGGTTGAAGAAAAAAAGTTCATGATGAAAGATGCAACATGGAGTTTCGATGCATATGAAGTACGCTTATGATTTTACGGAAAAACAAGTTCGAAAGAGGAAGGGGAAAAAGTACGGGAAAGTGAATTATCTCGCTCGATAATTCTCGCTCGCGGACCCACGGGAAAACGCGCAGATACAATATTCTCCGGAGCGCGCGTTCTCATCTTGCCGCGGGGCGAAGTGGCGCCCTTGGTGGCTCTCGCATGAAAAAGCGATTGCTTTCGAGATGGATTATAAAAATTCTCTCGTCCCGTGTATCCACGCCCGAGCATATACGTATCGGTTGAGATGCAACGGTTGAATCGTTTGCCTGAGTCGAGGGGATAATATCGCAACGATGCTGATGGAAGTTTTCCATAAAATCCATTGATAATTCAATGCAGATCGCAAATTGTACGTAATATAAAAGTAAAAATATACAAATCTCCTTGTACGAAAAATTGATGAGTAGCCAAATGAACGTGAATTGAATCACTAAAATTTGAATATCCAATATTTCACTATCACAAATGTGCCGATATCGTTATATACAATTTGAGAAAATCGAGCGTCGAGTTGTACCTGTCCAAGTCTTAGAGCTTTATTTTTATTTTTTTTATGATTTCCCTCGGTCGTGAGGTAATAGTTGAAACTGTTGAGTAAAGTTGGGCTAGGCATATTTTATTGATTGCTGGAGATATAAGAAGAAAAAATTTGAAATTACGCACGAGCTCTTAATGATTATTGGCTTTACTTGAATTCAATTCAAGTTCATGACTATTTCAGTTACTTTTAAAAGTTACTTTGCTAGTTATTGTTGAGAAGATGGTATTAATCAGATTTTAGCTCGGTTCAATGGAGATCTGATTAACGTCACATCTGCGAGTCGTAGCGGGGACCACTGCAAATTCGAACAAAGGCTCATCTGCAGCCAACAGCTGTATATATATACGTGTAAGAGAGCCGACGACAACAAGCGGCGCGAGTCCTAGATCGAGCTTCAGACGACGACTCGCTCAAGCCGCGGCGTTACATCCACACAGGAGCCCGATTCAAACGCCTCGGATTAATTTCAGTCTGTGTATACTCACTCGCGGCTTGGTTTGCTTATTCGAGAGCCGGAAGCATCACCCTGGCAGTGAGCCGCGACTCCTCCAGTGCTCCGAAGACGTTCATCAACCGCCGCGCATCCACTACGATCGCCGAAAGTCCTTTAATGAGTTTTTCTTTCCCGTTCGTTCCGCGCTGACTTTGTTGCGGTTCTCAGCTCGGGCTATGTCCACTCGATGTTCTTTGTTTCTCATTCTCTTGACTCGTGTATCAAGACGAACGAGTCTCAGAACGAGACGTTGGATCAAAATCGTACACCTTGAGTTCGAGAAATAATTCGTTACGATCTAAGCAACTCGCCTCAAACTCCCACAAACACTGAGTAGGTAGTAAAAGATTTACTATATGCAAGAGTGGATGAAAGTATGAAGGTTTCCATCCAAACACGAGAATAACGAAGAACAAAAGCGTAAGGTTATCTGCGCTCGTAACACTTTTACGGCGGATCCTCCTTCGTCTTCCTTGGGAAATTGAATTTACATTGATGGAACGTAAGTTTTTTCATCTCGAGTCAAGTGCGGCCGGGTATTGTTCTCTTTTATAGCCGCTTGAATCAATGAACGCTCGTGAACGTTACGCGAAAATTTCAATTCATCCACGGCTACATCATAATTTCCCCCGACCGGCCCTATCCCTTCTTAGTTCACTTTACATTGAGGAATATTCATAAATATAGCTGGGTCCTCGACAGGCCTATATATATGCCCGTTGAAACTATATACTGCAAGCAGAGCACGTCGTGAGCGTTTACCAGCTGGCTGCCTTTCGCTTCGCTATACATATTCCCCGGAGCCAGCCGAGTTGTCCCGACAAACATATATAAACTATGCGAGGGACAGACTGCGGCCGTAGAACACCGAAGCGCCAAGTGTGTAACCCGCGCGCGCCCCTGGCCCGAGGCGCTCCGCAAGGTGTTGCGAATCCGGGACGCGATCATTTACAACACCCGCGACGACCTAATATTCCGCGTCTAGCGCAAGCCCTCCTTCGATTGATTCAATTACTTACGGGACTCGAAAAATCATCCGATTTACGAGATACATGATCACGCATTTTAATTAGGGGTGTCGATTAATGTTCAGGGCAGTTCAGATTTGAGCTTCACGGTTTTATAGCTTTTGATTGTTTTACGATCAAAAGATTATTACAGTTACATATATTTAATTACTATATTATTTTACAAATGAAAATTATGGATTAACGTAATGCCCACGATTTTATGAATGAGGAATTTGCAAAAAATATACTTTGGCAGAATATCCAATTGAGCGGAGAAGATGGTTAAGCTTCTCAAACGGTTGTTTGGCTAGGGGATCATGTCCATTTGATTAAGATTTCCCGAGAAACGCTTACCGATGCTTTTTGATGGCGATGAGAGGAAAAATGTTTCGTCAGGTCAACTCACGGGTAGAAAAAAACAAAAAAAAACAGACACGACGTACTGAATCAGTTTATGGTCGAGAAGTTTTTAGAAAACGTCGGAGCTAAGTGCGCGCGTTTCTAAGCACGCCGGACTGGCTGCATGCGAAACAGGATAGAGTGGCTAACGAGAGCCACCGCCGCCGCCGCGAGCGTCAAGCCTTTTGAGTGGTTTATCCGAGAGGTCCAGGAAAGAGCAGGATATTAAGGGCAAACGCGTCTCTCGAGTCCGGGGAAGATGAATGAACTTTGGACACGGAATGGCTATAACGTAGCGTCTTCTCCCTCTCGAGCTAATGCTCAGATGATGGAGCGTTAGTGTTTCAGTAGTCCAATTACCTTTGAGGAGGCGGGATATTCACGAAAATAAAATATCATCCGTGGAGAGAGGTTTAACAGCAAGATGAAATTTTGTCCGAGTCGGGTAAGGCGAGTCATGACGCGAGGACGTGAAATTGCTAAATGAATATACGAAAGCGGGCACTTGACAAGAGTCCATATAATAAACCGGACGCGGATCTGAGAGCAGGACATCTGAGAAAATATTGGCGGGGCGAGTGTCTTCCAAATGAACAAGAACCACGCGGTATCTCATGGAATAGCGAGATTTTACTTCCCGAGGCGGAATTCTTCACCTGCCCCGCTCTCCGACATGTCAAGCTGCGCGAAGTGCGCTTGTTCGCTCTCGAGCTGAAGGGCCGCTGCTTCGCGCTTGGGTGCGGCGGCGATGCGCTGGCGAAAAAGCCGTACGCGAGCAGCCCCTTCGCCGTAGCTCAGGGCGTCAGTACAATTTGTTTTTACACCGTCGCCTTCTCCGACTCGACAGTTTTCCCGGCTTTTATTTTCGGCCATTCGATCGAGCTGCTGCTCTTCGGCTCGGGCACAGGATGCTCGAGGAAAAAACGCCCCGACGAGAATGAAAAAAAAAGTGACAACGCGAGAGGTATGCCTTTGGTTTAGTACCAGGGCTTTGGCGAGACGCGTGAAATATAAGAGTTGCGCAACGAATATCTCTCGGTAGGCAAAATAAAGTCAGATACCTTTTGTGCTGCACCAAACTGGAATATTAAGTGGATGTGTATTATACGATGATACCCGTGGAAAATATTTCGAACAGTAACGCCATATGATGAGAAGAAAAACTGGTTGGAGGGGCGGAAATTTATATTGTGAAAATTACTATATTTTGCGTTCTGACAATATCGTTTTATTAAAAAGAAAAATCGTTACATTACGAAAAAAATCCTTCCTACAGTATGATTTACGTCCGCACAGGTAATAAGTAAGCTATGCGCAGCTCGGCATAAGACGAGGATGAATCCCCTTCGATAATCCGACGGCTGGTGAGAGAGTTACGCCGCAGAGGGCAGACCGTGGGAGCGAAAAAAGTCGCGAGCCGCGGCGCGCGAGGCGGGGGCGGCGATCTTTGTACCCAGGGGGACGCGCGCGCGCAAAGCGCGAGGGACCGTTTGAGACCTCTTAAAGTGTAAACATAGCGCGCGAGCGCTTCGCGACGGCAAAAATACCGAGTGCTTGCCACGCGCCGCTCGCGCGCGCGGGGAAAAAGTGAAGAGGACACGCCGCTGACGCCAGACCAGCTCGACGAGCTTTATGGAGTCCGACGCTCCCCTCGTTCGACAATATAAAGCTCGTCTTTCCCGTCTGACCTCCTGGTCTTAGTGTCCTCGTGGCAACCGAATGTCGCGTTGAATCTTTGTACCTTTGTACCTCTGAGGTTTCCCCCCCCCCTCCCATGATGCCGAAAATTTATCTGTTCCCGTCGAAAGTACGAGGGCTCTCGCGCTCGTACGATGTACGTATTTTTTTTTTTTTTTTCATTATCGACAAACGAGTGCAGATCGTATTACAATCGGCTTACAAGTTTCAATATGATATAGTGTACTGTTCGTGAATGTCGCAGAGAACATGATTCGTATTTAATGACACCGTGCTTTATTTATATAAATGAAAACTTCAGATCCTTTTGTCTCTTCGCAAAGAAATTATTGGAATTTCATGTTGAATGCCGGGTAACATTTTCAGATCCTTTCGGATACTCGATTCTGAATATTCATGTTTATGAAGAGATAATGTAGTCTTTTGATGCAATTTCATTTCCACGGAGTATAAATATTGGAATAATGAATGTTGGTCAAATAATGTGATTTAATTGAGTTACAATAATACACATACAATTTTCACTCTAAATTCAATAAACTTTTTAGATTGAAACGTCGCAAAATAGCTGTTACTTCTTTATGCAATAGTTTAAAGTAAATTTGTCTAAACCAAATACCAATCATTGGTCAGTGGTTAGAAACTTCACTATATTTTAACTAGTGTTTAACGAAGAAAATTACACGTAGTTTCACTACTATCAATATAAACTCATAAACTATGAAATTCGATACATAATTCATTGGACAATATTTCAGATGATATTTCAACATGTTTCGCATGGCTCTTGAAAGTTATAGTGATAATTAGTTGATGACGCCCCCGCCTCACTCCGAAGCGAGACACGCATATTATACCCGTTACATGACTTTGTCCAAAGCAACGTCCACAGGGGACAAGACTGAAATAGTAATCATCGGCGTGGCTGAAGAGGGGGTGAAAAAGGGACAAAGCTCGGCGTCGCGCTTTGACTCGTTCGATCCAAAGGGGTGGAAAAAGCTCGGCGCGGCTCGCCACTGAGCTGCGAGGGCAAAAAAGAGCGTAATCCTGGCGACGCGAAAGTGCGAGTTTGCAAAACAAGCAGCGAAACATCGTTTAGCGATCAAATCGCCTTACGGCTTCTTGCCCGCGACACGCTTACCATATACACTGGCAAAACAAAACGTATCAATTACGGCGTGCGTGCGTCGGAGCTTTATAGCGCGAGCCTCGGGGGCCGGCGGAAATTTATGGCGGTTATTAAAAATTAATCAAGATGTTTTTTTCTCTGCCCGTGATGGATCGGCTTTGCTTTTTGGATTGGCCGGGATATGAAAAAATGTTTGCGGAAATTGCCCCAGATTGAAAAATCAACTTGAATCCGTGCACAACATTAAATTTCTGCGATTCGGTTGTGGGAAACTATATGGTAAATCATGCAAATGTATTGCAATTTCCTTTATCGAGATTCATGTAGTTCGGCATTAACGTCAAAATGAAATTTATATTGACTGACATCGGCAGATATTACTCATTTGAATAATACAGAGAGGGGGAGGGGGAGGAGTGAGGGGAGAGTGCCGCGCGGCGCAACGACACACAGCTACACTGTACATAAACTCAATTACCGCTGACGTAGACATTTTTCACGTCAAATTAGCATTTAATATTCATGACGAATATGAAGATTTCAAAATGCGATTGCCCATTCAGGGTTTGAAATGATGCGAAACGACCTCGTTCCACTTCGTTTCCCGAATGATCTTCCAATCGAGCGCAACGTCGAACGGCATCGAACGGCGCAACATTGAAATCCCGAACTCGAGCGACGATCGCGCACAAGTTTCATCACGTGAAAGAATAACAATCGTCACTATCGATCCGTCTTCGCGAAGCGGCCTGAAATCAAGATGAACACAGACATAAGCGCATGATCCGACAGATATATATATATATATACGTATAGACGTATATACAATACGGGTTTATACGTGGGACGCGCGAACATCTAATCGTGTGTCTCTCGGTGCGGTCGACGGGAGGGCTGCTGTTGCGAGGTCGTCGCGGGAAATCATTAGACGCCGATGCTGCGTACAAGAGGCTCCATCCCTCCCGGTGCCTCTCGCGAAATCACTAATGGCTGTTGACATGTCGCATCGAAGGGACGAGGCACGCCTGCACACTATATCGCGTACATGACGCTTGGTCGTGTAGGTCGAGGATGGCGCCGCCGCCGCTCAAAAGGGACGATAATGCTGAGAAAGGGAGACGAGTGCCGTCCACTCAGTATACTTTAGATGAGAAACCGGGCGATTCTCTCGACGGGCAATTACCGACGCTTATTAAAAGCGCCCGTTGAATTCAATTTAGTTTGCTTTTCGTTTGATCGGAACCGAGGGATTTGCTCTTTTGCCCGTTATATACGTAACGAGAGGCTCGCGCTGCTGTCTTTACGCTCCGCTAATTGGGAGATCAAGTGCAACGTCTAACCTGGTTATACGTCCGATGAAGGACTTTGGTATACCGCGACGGCGATATCGTCCGACACGCGCCGCCGTTCCATCGGATTCGTTCGGAAACGCGGAAAACATCGCAAGCGGATACGTATATAGGCGGCCACATCGAGAGACGTGGACGCCAGAGTGCACGCGCGACTAGTCCCGGGCTCATTTACAATTCGCTCGCGACTGCGCTCGGGGCAAAGCCGGCGAACAAATCGCTTAAGAATTTTACGACCCCGCGTCTAAAAGCTTTTCCTCGAGCGGCCAAGTCGTTGGCCATTAAAGCTCCATAGATCGTCGTCGCGGGACAAGGGGGCAGGGGCTGCTGGGCGATGCGATATACCGATGTTCTTACCCCACTTACGGCGCGCCCCATCCCCGGGCGCTATCCGATTCAAAGCCGCGCGGCCTCCTGATTTTACTCGCGCGAGAAGGTTGTCGATGCGTTATTAAGCGCTCGAGCCCAATGCACTGGAATTTATTGCGCCCCGAGCTATATCAGCGCCGCGGGGATCGCACGCGCCGCGCGACCTCAATGACCGCCGCGAGATGCGCTTCGGCTCTGTTGAAAAACTTCGCTAGTCCTCCCCTGCCCCCCACCACCACCATCGGGCTACGGGACCATCGCAAGCTGGATTTATATCTTTTCTCCGAGCTTTCCCAACTCTTCTTGCGGCTCCAGGATGAAACTTCAGCCGGGAGAGAGAAAGAGAGAATTTGTTCCGATGTATTCAAGAGCGTTCTTCTCCACCGACTCTTTCTCTGGTGTACGACCATTCATTCCAGCGACTTTGAGGGGGCATCTGTATTACGATGGCTGATTTCCGACTCTTTTGGTACAAGTTTTTATGACAAAAATATATCGATCGGAAATTTCGTTATCTCTCGGCAAAGCTTTGCTTCGTCAATACTCGTCCAATGTGCTTACCGAGGTTTCTCGTAAAAGTTTGGTTCTCTCCCGACTCTCGTCAAAAGAATTGTCACTCGTTGCAGATCAATCGTACCGAAGTTTGATTTGATGTTTGATTCCTCATGATAAATTCAACTTTGTCATAAAAACCATAACTCGCGCATCGAATTCGAACGTACCTTCAATCGGGCTCTCGCGAATTCATCGATCGCACGTAAAACGGATGTTGGATAGCCATCAACGGGTCGTGGAGGGAGAAACTTTCAAGCTCGGCGCACCCGATTTCACCGTCGATTCACGTCGAGATTCGCGAATGCTCCTTGACGACGACGTCGTCGTCGTCGTCGTCGTCGTCGTCTGGCTAGCAGATTAATTATACATGACCGCATTGGGCGGAAAAAGCGAGTCGTGGAGGGTATAGCGGGGTGGCTGCTTTTCTTCGTTCGTTACTCCGTCCGATGCCGGCTCTCCCATCGCTGGCGCCGCTCCAATATCGCTCTGTATAACCGCGTCCGTGTGTCTGTGTTTGTGTGTGTATATGTGCACCCGAGAGAGAAATTCAACGGTCGCTCGAAGGCTAACTGGAAAACGAGCCCCGGAGCTCAGCGCGAACCGCCGCAGGAAGCGCAACCTTGGCACACATGGAATTATCGGGAGATTTTCAAAGGGACTCGCCGCCGCCGTGGTTATGTGTGTAGTCCGAGCCAATGTCGGTGTGCGCGGCTTGGAATGGATCCCGCGAAGCTTGATTTTTTTTCCCTCGTGCGTTCTGATCCAAAGCACGAGCGCGGCTACGCGTATATCCCCGACTCGGGTGTATTTGATTGAATAAGTGCCTGTAGAATTCGTTCATTGCTCGCCCATTCAAAATCCAAAGGATGAAAAGAATCACAATTATTCACGACCAATTTCCCTATGCGATTACATTGAATAATACAATATACAATGCCGAGTATATTAATTTGCGAAGGTATTAATCGGCTTAATTCGAACTTCACAGGGACATACGAGAATTGATCATGGGAATAATCGTGCAGCGTTATGCTCATCATATAGGATTTCGCGTCGAATCACGAAGAGCCACGGGTCGCAACACACGCGGTCACTCGACCAGACAGCGGACAATTTTGCTCGCTGCACCGGGCGATTTGTGCAATAAACCCCTTTTGCCAAGCCAACCGGTCCCCGCTAGCCGAGCGAGCGTTGAAACAAAGCCGGCGCGACTGCGCGACGCGGAAACGCCACAAGCGACAACAACTCCGAACTCTCGCTCTTTATATTCTCTCCCTAAACGAAAGCGACTTCATAAAAATGCAAATACATCGTACTGGATGAGCTGCTTTATTCCCTTGGTGAGCACAAACTTGCGAGCAGTTGCCATACGTTACCATCCACTTTTAAGGACACGTCTTTCTCCCTCTCTCTCTGTGGAAAGCGCCGGAAGGACGCGCGCGGGCACCGAGCTGCAGCAGATCTCCGTCGGGGCAGCAGTTTTCTTTGACTCATATTTCGTACGTGCGACGCGCGACTTCGGCCCGTCGTTCTCCTTTTGCCGTAGCTTTGGCCGGTAAGCGCGCGGGGCAGCTTAAAAATGCAGTAACTCGATTACCCTCCCGGCTCCCTTCTGCCTTCGTCGAACTTTGCTATCCCCTATTATCCAGCTCAAAGGATTTTACCGGGGCGCCGAGCTTTTTTCGCTCTTTTTTTGTTCATCCTACTTCTGCCGAGGGCAAAATTCAATCGCTCGTGTTCGTATACTCGCGTCCTCGCTACGCCTCAAAGAAAGCCGTCTACACGCGCGGAAACATCGACGTCCCGTAAGTTCGCATTGTTTATCATCCCAGATCACAAGGTCGTGTTTTCCTTTTTAAACTTGAGTCTTACACAAATTCGTCGCTATCGGATCTTCGTAACGGTATTCTCGAGGGATATTCAAATTCTTAACTCGGCGCACGACAACCGAACCAAATGAAGAAAAAAGTACTGGATAAAAGTGCGAATCGCCCAAAAACACTTGTCAGCGCGAGCGCGACGCCGCCGCGATTCTCGATAACGATATTCCAAAAGTAGCGATATAAAATCCAAGCCCCGCAATACACGCGCGTACGCTCTCGAACGATGAAATCTTATATGTCGCCACGCGGCCAATAAAACGTAGCGCGACGCGGACAGGCACGCGAATGGCCGCGCCATCGTCGTTGTCACCCGGACGATGTACCCGCGGAGCGCGGGGGCGACGTTATACGCTCGGCGAGACCAATGGCGTATATATGCCCGGGCGCTGCCTCGCCGCGTCGATAATGACGCGTAATTGGGTTAACGGTGAGGTTATTCCCCTCCCTCTTATCGACATCAGTTAACGGGTTAATGTAGTTTTGATACGGCCAGCTGGTATTGCTTTTCAAGGGGCTCGCAAGCGCCG